>JAIUZE010019649.1:0-29164 GCA_022085475.1 Heliosperma pusillum
CAAAAAAAAAAGAAAAAAAGAGGAAGAGTAGGACGGCACCTCACGTGCACTCCTACAAAAACACAAACACCTTGTATGTCTACCAATCCATCACTACAACGCACCCAACTATTACCCAAACTCCAAAACCCAAACCAAGTCGGGTTCGGTGCTTGAAGGTACAAAAAGGCGTCAAAAAAAAAAAAGGGTACAAGATGGTGTTAGTGAGTTCATGAAATTGGAGGCTTTTGGTCCGAAATTGCTTTTTATGTCAAAAGGTGGTTCGGTTGTTGTGAACCGAATGTGGCTGATTTTTCGGGGCTTGAATCGAAATTGGATGTGTTTATGGGAAAAGTAATGGAGCGCCTTGATGCGGAAGATAAGAAAATTGTTGCGGTTGTTGAAAAAAAAAAAAAAAAAATGAAAAAACTGTGGCTATGGGGAACACTAGCTCTACCCGTGACCATGTCGGTTCGGGTGTGCGTAGTGAGTTGAGGTCTTGGATGACGGGTGTTGATGATTGCCTAGAAAAATTAGAGAGGAATGTATATTCGACAAGAGATGTATAGGCAAAGGGATCGGATGCAATTCTTGGTGAGCCAAGAAGGTGCATTGGTGCAAAGCGGTTCGGAAATGCGTGAGGGGATTCACACTATACTTGATGCGACGGAGGCTCTTTCTTTGAAGGTTCGAAACTTCGATGTTTGCCTCACCGCCCAAGCTACTCTTGTGTCGACTTGCCTTGATCGTCTTTCTACTCTCGAGTACCGCACCCGACCCGATTACATTAATCCCAACATCATCTGTCAACCCAAAAAGCCTTGATCTTCTTATCCTTGTTTGTTTGTTTCTTGAACTACTTACCAATTCGGCCCAATGGCACCTAATACTCTATTTTGTGGTTTGTAGTTTAATCAACATTTGCACTTTATTTTGCTTGATATATATCGTCTTATATTGCGTATTTTGCATATCTATTTCTTGCCTTGACATGTGTTATTCTAGTCGTTTCTTGTCTTTGTTCTTGTCTTTTCAATGATGCCAAGAGGGGGAAGAAATGATATGATTTGAGTCTTTGCTTAAGCTTGCTCCTTGTCAAGACTCGTTATCTCTTAAATTCTCTCAAGCTATAACTTTGGCTAAGTTGTTTTGTTCTTGCGATCAAAGTTGCTATAACTTTGGAGTGCTTTGTTAAGGGGGAACTATACTTAGTCACTTTGTTAAGAGAAAATCATATGAGACTTGTCATCATCAAAAAGGGGGAATTTGTTGGACCAATTTGATAGTTTTGATAATGACATGTGTTTACGTAATAATATGTTTTACTCGATATATCATATGCGGGTAATTGTGTGCTTTAGTCTTATTATAGCTAGCAACAATTATGAGAAGAAAGATCAAAGTTAGACATAACTTTGATAAAGTCTGTGAGACAAAGTTATAACAACTTCAAGAATAACTTTGGAAGTGAACTTGGAAGTTATAGCTAACCAGGCATAACTTTAAGGAAAATCGCTTCAAACAAGATCTACATAACTCTACACAAGACTCGAGATGGAGGGTCTTTGTGATCAAGATGAAGAGATGATCCGTATACTGAAGATCTTTGTGAAGATTAGATAGTATAGGTCGTCATTCGGTAACTATTCCATTCGAGAGATTTTATGTTCAAAAGTTATAGCTTTAGCCTATGATTTTGAATGATAACATATTGATGCATGATTTTGGAAATAAAATGTTTTGAAATGTTTTCAAAAGTGAAAGAGTTTTATTTTTATATTTATCAATTATTTTAATAGAGAATATATTTATGAGATTCTATTGGTTAGTAATACAACTTATGGGTTGTCATGCTACCTAGGGTTTCTAATATATTCTATCTTCAATTTGTTGTTAACCTAATTAGCCCACCTAGTGGTTGAGCCATCTAGGGTTTCGTGAAACCTAGTTTGTGCCACCTAGGGATTCGTGCCTCCTAGGGTTTCGTGAAGCTATAGGATTTCGGCCATTCTAGGTTGTTTCCTTAGTTTACCTAATCTAGGATTCTACTATATCTTTACAACAATATTTTGAGATATTAAGATAAATATATTTCTATAAGATAAACCAAATAATATTTTGAGATAAAGATTTCTAAAAGATAAGCAAATATTATTTTATGATAAGATAAGTATCTTTATTAAATATTATACTAGGGTTTTAGATCTACTATGATTCTACTACTATAAATACTCATTCACATATTATTTGCAAAATACACGAAATACACTACAATCACACGGCACATCTATTTACTTGTATTGATTTTCCAAGATCGTTTTAAAAGCAAACCTTTGAGCAAAATATTTATTATTTTTAGAGTTTGTTTTTTTAAAAGAGTCGTGCATCAATTATTATCAATCGCTTGAGTGAAATACGTTATTGGATAATAGTACATCATTATAAGCTTACAATTCTTTAACGGGAATCTGTGTGAGTTATATTGTACTTTCTTATTAGCGTAAGATAGTATAGAGTATTTAGCGATACTCACCTTGAGTTATAATCATAGTGTTGATTATACGAGTGGGTTGGTAATTTTTGTAATCCGTAGAAAGGTACTAAAAATTATTAATCGAGAATAGTGGACGTAGGTTTCAACGTGTGAAACTGAACCACTTCAAAAATCGTGTGCCTCTCTCTTATCTCTTTACTTTTCGTTATTTCGTTATTCGCGCTTACTTTGATTAATTAATTAGTTGATTTTAATTCATAAGATCAAATAATTAATTACATATCATATAAATCGAAAAAGTGGGGCTAGTTTTTTAATACTCAATTCACCCCCCCCCCCCCCCCCTCTTTCGGATCCGATCAATAGACTCTACAGTAAGCAAATGGTTGATAGGGACGAGAGTGTGTCCCATTATAACACTTCACAAATTCCATAACCCGTAAATTATAAACTGTATAACATATCTATGAAATCAAATTAGGTATATTTTACACTATTGTATAGAGTATTATGTATATGGTACTCTGTATACAATTAATTGAGGCGTTATTGAGTTGATCAAACAGCATGGTAAATATTTTAATAATGTTAATTTTTTTTTAAAAAAACATTGATGGCGTATTCATACGCTATAATTAGAATATTAGATATTTCAAATGTAGACGTTACACCCGTGCATTTTTGCACGGGTTTAAACTAGTATATATATATATATATATATATACTAGGTAGCACGAACACTTCTCCTAACTAGCTTTCCCGTGTCGGACACACGGACACACGGACACTTATAAATAAGGAACGAGAGGTTGAAAGACTAAAAGAGATTAATTAGAAGATGAGTTGGGTGGGAAATGAGAATAAGTTATAGTTAAAGTCAAATTTTACCTTCAATTATTTACATTTAATATCAAATACCAATATAAAAATAAAATCGTACGTTATTTATAAGTATAAAATATATATTTTATTAAATTAAAATGTCGTGTCCCGTGTCCTAAATTTCACGAGATGCCGTATCACGTGTCCGTGTCGTGTCCGTGTCGTGTCCGTGTCCGTGTCCGTGTCCGTTTTCGTGCTACCTAGTGTATATATATATATACACTTTGTTAATGTAATTTGATTTTAATACATTTAAACCAATATAGTAATTTAAACCAATATAATGAACAAAGAAAATTTTTATATTAACGGAAATGAAAATAACTATATGTTCTTAAAAAACACGTCTTACCCTAAGGCAAAAATTTCAAAACATAATATGATTTCTTACGGAGTATAAACTATATGTCTTGAAACTGATACTATGATTTTTGTATTAGAAGTTATATTAATAATTTGTATGTAATTATGTATTTTATTTATAATATTCGTAATTGTAATATGTAATTTTTTTGGAGCCTAAATTTTTAAATTTAGGGAATGTAATTATTTATACTTAGTAATATTTGTATTTTTTATTATATTGTACGGAATGTAATACTTTATGTTTTGTAATATTTTTTTTACGTATGTGAAAATGAGATTAAACTATCTAATTATTCATCAAATATTTTGTTTAATATAATATAGTGTAGTGTAATGTAACAACATTAATTTAATGAAATAAAAATGAAATTTATAAAAGTAGGATATAGAGAGTAAATAATTAATTAATGGAGGAGAGAGATCAATTAATTCTTCACCAAAAACATGGCGGGTCCTACATCAATAATAATTTGATAAATTCTTCATCTTGAACAACCAATAGAAAATCGAAATGTTTTCTCTTTTATATAAAGATGATTGTTGTGCAACTTGATAACTTGTTATATGAGTTGTGTTTTTTAGTCGTATTAAGGATTTTAAATTTGGTGCAGTTCCGCTACAATTAAATTATATCAAGAGGATATTGTTTTATTTGTTGAATTAAGCAATATAGTACATCGTAAATAATTATTTTTGTCAAATTTATTAGATTAGAACTCCAATCAAACACTTAAAAACAAAAAATCACCTAAAGTAATAAATAAAAAAATACTTAAAAAGAAAAAGTCACAACATTGTGTTAGTGTGTTACTGACACTAGAGTGTGACCTTTGGTTGAGAGTGTTACCAAAAAACTATCAATATAGAGTATACAAGTAGCATGATAAATTATACTCCCTCATATTCCAGGTAATCTTCCCCTTTTATTTGGCTTCTAGGATTAAGAAAATGAATTTGGACCACACAAAACATTCTACCCCACATGCAATTAAATATGAACCAGACAAAACACCCAACCCCACCTCCAAAATGGAAATAGGGAAGAAAACATGAATGAACCAAATAGGAAATAGGGAAGAATAGATGGAATAAGAGGGAGTAATAAATACTCCCTCCATTCAAAACCAAACAAAACATTTCTTTTTTTGACATTATTCCTAAAAAGAGGGAATCTTCTAAATTTGTGCAATATGTAAGAAAAAACATACTCATGTGAGATCTTGTTTGATTCGCCTTTATAAGTACAATAAGAATATCAAATTTTTATATTTTTGTATATTGTAAAAATCGAGATATTTAGGTTAAAATTTGTGCATTGACAAACGTATAAATGAAAAATGTTCTTAATTAATCCTACCCACTACCCACCCAGTTCTTAATTAATCCTACCCACCCACCTCTCTTAATCACTCCTACCCACCGTTTCAATTACTCATTCAACCATTCATTATCTCAAAACCCTATAATCATTCAACCATTCATTATCTTCATCTTCCTCTCTCAATCTTCACCATTTCTCTCTCTGCTCTCTATCGATTTCGTCCGTGTGTCTTTTTCATCACTCATCACATCATTCTTCATCACCCATCTTCTCCGTTTTGCGATTACTTTTTGTTCTCTCATCTCCTCTTTTATTCCCTCATCAATTGATTTGTTAATCAAAGATCTGGGTATAAAGATGAATCATGATGATAGTGATTGTTTTTCAGGTGATTGTGGTGACAGTTACTATGATAACTCTCTTCCCCCAAATCAAATTGTACCCGATTCGATTGATCCATATGATTTGGGTACTGAGGTTCCGGAAACCCAAATCCCATATTTGGACGTAGAAGTTGTTCCAAACACACCCGTGTATGATGATTTGGCCGATCCTCCTTATGATTTTATTGAGACACTGGAAGTGGCTCGATCTCCTCATGTACTTGCTGAAGTTGTTCCCAAAAGTCTTGACTTTGTTCCTAAGGGTTTTGATGATCCTAACTACGAATTCATCGATTATGATCTTCCTGAGAACATGGAATCGTTTGAGATGATGTGCTGCTTGCTGCCTATGTTTCGTACCCTTTTCCCATTTTTGAAAGCGATAAGGTTCGCAATGCATCCTTAATGTTTTGTTGTTGTTGTTGTTGTTGTTGTTGTTGTTGTTGTTGTTGTTGTTGCTGCTGCTGGTGGTGCTATGTTACTCGAGTCATGTTTTTTTGTTAGTTTTTGGTGTTGTTGGTTTAGGTAGTGATAATGGTATGATGCTTTAATGTTGTTGAAACTGGTATGTTGTTGTTGCTGGTGTTGGTAGGTTGTTGTTGCTGTTACTTGATTGTTGTTGGTGGTATGTTATTGTTGGCGCTGAGATGTTGTCGCTAGTATCGGTATGATGTTGTTGTTGTTACTTGATTGTTGATGTTACCCAATGATTTTTAATTGAGGGTATTTTTTGGAAGATGTGGGTGTTGGTAGTAATGTTGGTAGTTGTTCCCAAAAAATGCATTTTCATGCCACCCCTTCACTGATTGAAGAAGAAGGCTAAACATGATCATTGTTTGACACCCCAACCATTGATTGGTTAAGGTTTCAAACATTGATCATATTTATTCCACCCTAGTCTGTGGCAGGTTTTGGCAGCTGTAAATGAGCGTTGGCCATTTTAGATACCACCCCAATGTTGTTTAAGGCAGCACTAAATGAGCAATGGAGGCTCAATGATGAGAGGAACAAGTCCCCCCCGAGAGTCTTCTTGTTCCTGTCAACAATGATGACCTAATGTGAATGCTATGATAAATTTAAAAGCCACCAAGTTGTCTTGAAATGAAAACTAAAAACGTTCATTACATATCGCAAACTTAAAACATCCATTACATCTTGTTCAAAACGTTTACGCATTGCAAAAGAATGTTTAAGAATTAAACATTTAGTTTAGAAAATCTGACAATGTTTCTTTCATAAACATTGTAACATTAGAGTTCAATGTTCAAAATAAAGACTAAACTTTGAAATACCATTTGCGCTTGTTTAAAAAGTTGTGTTTGCACTTGTCTCTAGAAAGTACTGCATACTTTCTTCTGTAACAACCTCCATTTGAGGTAATTCTTCCAACTGCACCCTTGGATAATCAAGGGCAGACCCTTGTCCTTGATCATCTAAATATTGCAAACATTCTTTCACCAATACCTTATCAACAAGGAGATCTTTTGGGAGTATATCTAGCCTCTCTAACACCCTTTTCCTCATATGAGGGGGATGGTAAAATTGTTGTGCCCTTTGGTTTTCATAATCTCCACCATAACTGTTTGTAGTGTAAGAAAATTGAAGTTTCACTTTTTTGGATGAAGTTTAACAAAAGCGTCCTCACATTATTTACTAATTCAAGCACTGTGTTGGTTGCCTTTTCATGTTGGAGTGTATGCAATGCAGTAAAAAAATCCATGTCGTGCATATTTAAATCAAGACTATTTGGTGGATGAAAAACCAAGTGAATGTTGAAACCGTCTGAGTTGGCAGCAACTCTAAAATTAGGATTGTTGTCTTTAATGTGAGGTCTTGCGTTATCTTACTGAATGAATATGTCTTTACTTGCATTTTGCGGCCATTTTGACTTGATTGCTGGTACAATCTTGTAAATGAGGCAACCATTGATTACCTCTTTTGTTATTGAGTTGGTTGACTTGGATTCTAATGTGCCAACAGCCATGTTCTTGCTCTTTCTTGCTGCTGGTATTTCCTCTAAAAAAGGAAAAATTCCAATTTTTCCGCCAACGATCAATTCACCATTATCCCCATACAAAGGTCTACTGACCGCGCACATGAACATGACCTTTGTTATGAATCGTTTCTATTTACAAGCTCGATATGGCACATCTTCCTCCGGAATAATGTAGTATCGTTTCGTTGTTCTAATTATGTAAAACCATTTCTCATCCATGTGAACTTGTTGTGACATGTCTTTTAACTTGATGTTGTTTTTGACTCAAGCCAACAAATGTTGATGCAAGAGAAAATATGAGCCTTTCAAATTTGTTTGAATCAGTTAAGCTTGGGTGTATTGCATTGGTATGCTTTTTTTTACTATACCTGCCTTAAACCAGCATTGGACCGTTCCGTAGCCAACTCCAAGTTGTTTTGCAAGTTTTTCAATCGAGGCTCGATTTTTCTTAGTCAAGCTCTTCACTTTTTCCTTGTCAATGATGATTTTTGGATTGTTTGTGTTGCCTATCCTACGGGAAGGCAAGTGAATAATTTCACCATTAGCAATTTTTAGCTTTGCTCGTCTCCACCAAAGGCATAACGTCTTCCTAGTCACGTTCCACTTGTCGGTAGCTTCTGACATTTTTCCTTTGAAAGGGACCAAATTCTCAGAATTCACCAACAATAAATGTACAATGGCGTCCTTTTCATCGTCTTTTAGGTTCGGCTTTCCCAATTTAAAGGTTAATTAAAATGTGAATTGATTTTTTTGTTTATGCTGAAATATTTTATGTGTGAATTTTTTTACTTGGTGTTTTCTAGAAGATGATGTGCAATGTAGAAGAGTGCAATGTAGTTTGTTGAATGAAGTGAATATTATGTGAACTGATAAAGTGAATAAGTTCGTACTTTTTGTAATTAAAATTTGTGAACTTTGAGTTATGGCGCCAACTTTAAACTTTGGCAGAAAAGTTGAGTTTTGACAGAAAATGTGTACTTGACTGGTACTTTAATTTGTGTTTGTAAAGTAATGTGTAAAAGTGCACGTGGGTTCCACTGCTAGTACTTTCATTTATTAATCAAATCAAATTTTTTCTCTAATCTTTACTTATTTTATGTGCAACTAGACTTTATTTTTTAAGATGACACAAATATCCTCACCTTTTCTACCTGTTCTTAATACTTGTGAAACCCTCCATGTTACCATTGGAGTGGATGAGGCGTATTATTTATTCATAACACTCCATTTATTAATGTTATTGATTTACATAGTCTTACCCCGACTCCGTTGACTTAGCTTTAATCTGTCTTTTTTTCAGCTTTGTTCAACTCAAATTTCACCCGCCTTTAGTACCAATATATATGAGACACAATAACAATAGAAGCACTACCAAAACCTTGACAAATAACAATTATTCACAATCAATAGATGTAATAAAACTAATAAATTATATATATTTGTAAAAAAGAGCCTACAAACGATTTAAATCGTACAAACTTGGGTCAAATAAATGTTTAAGTAAGGATAAACTGACGCGAAAATACTACTTATCACGGAGGAGGGAGCTATTAGGGAAGGTAGAAGGTGTGGTGGGCGTGCTAGATAACCAGGGGCTTAGAGGTGTAAGGTTGGACGAAGTCGTGTAAAGGAGCGGAGCCAGCTGACATAACGTAGTTGTGGGTGTTTTATGCGTGGGGCAACGTAGCCTCACTAGGCCTGATATAGCTTACAGTGTTCAACACCTAAGCCAGTTTTTAAGCAAGCCAAGAGAACCTCATTATCAAGCTGCACAACATGTTCTAAAGTATTTAAAGGGGACTGTCAATGCTGGTTTGTTCTATTCAGCAAAATCAACTCTTACTCTGCAGGCCTACAGTGATGCATATTGGGCATCTTGTGCCTATAGTTGCAAGTCACTTAGTGGATACTGTATCTTCCTTAGACAGTCACTCATATCTTGGAAAACAAAGAAACAGATAACTGTAAGTAAAAATTCAGCAGAGGCAGAGTATCAAAGTGTGTCCTATACGTCTAGTGAGTTGGTCTGGTTATTTGGATTACTAAAGGATTTGAGAGTACAGATACCCCTTCCCATACCCCTTCATTGTGATAATCGAGCTGCACAGTACATTGCACAGAATCCAGTGTTCCATGAGAGAACGAAACATCTGAATATCGGCTGTCATTTTGTCATAGATAAACAACAAGAAGGTTTTTTGATGACCCGTCATGTTAGAAGTGGTCTGCAATTGGCTGATATTATGACAAAGGCACTAGGCAGACAAGAGCATCATTTATTTGCAAGAAGATTAGGTCTTAATTTGCCCCAAGGTTGTGTGACTCAAGATAGTTCATCTTGAGGGGGGAATGTAGAGTACAAGGTAGTTAGAGTTAGTTAGGAATATAAAACTAACTCTAACCAAGCTTATATAACAAACCTTGTACCTATATATATAGATAGAGGTGTGTGTAATCTAATTAATTCAATTCAATAAAATCAGAATTAAAACTTATGTTTGTCTTCTATCTTGCTTATCTCTCTTCTTCAATAACCAACATCAATTTACTATGATCAAGCTTCTATAGTTCATAAAAAGCCTTACAAGTAATTAAACGAGATTCTTAGCAAGTTGAGGATCGATAGGCAGGGAGCAATGTAATTACAAATAGCTTATATTCTAGAGTTTAGACAAGTCGAATAAAATCACGGTTGGTTGTTTAACTAATAAATTAGACTAAATGAAGACGAGGCTGATTACAAGGCTAAGTACTATTGACAAAATTGATGAGGTTTTAATTCAAATATTAAAAGTCGTAGGACTCGGTTTCTTCATTGAAATACACATCCACAAGTCATAAGGCCTGTCGATTAGTCATTGGTTTACTAATTTATGGAGAAAACACCTCTAAGTCGCGTAACACCTCCTGCTCGTGGTCGCGATAGGATGATAGCTATTTTGATCAACTCCCTCTTGGGTCCGTGATTTGGTATTTGGTATTCCCGATCCAACACTCTAATACCTAAGAACTGGTCAGTTCTAATTCCCATGTATCCGAATGTTGGTCAAGGTCATTAAGTACACATTAACTTCCCGGTCATCCAACTTCCTATCTCAAGGGTCGATTTCAAACTGACAATTATAGCCATCTTCCCAAGTTTTCTCTATCGAGTTAACCTAAGTTGGTGACTAGTCAAGGTGAGGTGAGTTGGCTCCAAACCTAATATATTCTCATTGATATTCAAGGGTTAACTGTAATACTTGTGTATAGTCAAGGGTCACCTTCAATTGTACAACGCTTCATTTTCCCGCAATGGCTATATATTACAAGCTTGTGTGTCGTCATTTTGATCTCATTTTCGTCATTTCTATATTGTTTTAGGTTTTAGAGACTTGTCTTCCCTTACAATAGTTCTCTTATAAACATTTCGATTATAAGTTTACATTTGATTTGTGTTTTCATTTAAGTAATTGTTCATCAATTCCTTGTTCTTTTTTTCTATTCCTTCATTGGTATTTATCTATTTCACCCTTGTTATTTTCGTTCTTGTTCATTTCATTATCTTTTAATTGTGCAATTGTTTACATTTCCTATGTTAACTAGTTTACATATTATAATGAGTGAGTAGATTATTTATCTAGGGTGAAGGGAATTAGCATGTACAATTAGTATTTTGTATTGTTAGAATCGGGTTTGTGTTGTCAAAATATTGTTTGTATACCATGCTTGCTTCTATCGTATAGCTATCGATTTGTGGCCAACATCTGTGGGTATATTTGTTAATTTATATCCTAAGATCGAAAGTCGGGATTAGCATAAGACTAAGCATGAATAGTAGAGAGACAGAGTTAGATTCAAAGCCTCTAGGACCCATTTTATAATGACAATAAACCGAGAGGCATGTGTCATTGACTTAAACAATTACCGGCTACACTATACACGAATTTGACGATAATCCTATGGTAATGTACATGTGAACCCGTATCCCTAGATTTCTTTTATTATTGTGCTATAACATTTTTTAATTGCTTTTATTTTACCAAACCAAACTCAATCAAACTCGTAATCTATCTTGATAAAATCTGCTTCATGATAACTTTTATAGTGACTCCCGTCTCCATGTGATTCGACCCATACTTTTCTAACTAATTCATTTGTGTTACCTAGACTTGAGTAATTTAACTTTAAATTGGGTACGCGACTATCCCTATGATACCTTTAAACCATGATATTTGTCTGCTATCTACAAAATGATTGATCGGGTGATGTGTTATGCTACTTACGGTAAATTGTATTTAAAAGGATGTCCTGAGTGTACGATGCACTATTTAATATTTCTCAACTTAGTGTTATTAATCACTTAGTAAGATACCATAAAATTGTATTAGAATATTGAGCATTTATTAGTAATACAAAAATATTACGCTGATTATACAAATCGATGTTGTAGTATAGTTTAACCTGAGGCGCGCCTTAAACATGTTTATTGCTACATATATATGGTGTTAGAGAATTGATAAATGTCATGTGATATAATCTTTACACGTGTTTTTTAGTCTCAAATTTGATATTGTAGACTATGTTTAGAAAGGTCCACGCTTTCGGTATAAAATAAATTTGATGTGATACCACCAAAGTAATAATTGTAAGGTATTGATTTAATTTGGTTATAAGTATAATGATAGAACGTTAAACTAGAGTTGGATGGTAAACTTATAAAGACACAGTTATATGACTGACTATGTGTATATGGATACCTAAGTGATACGAAATCATATTCAGAGTTAGTTATACGTTGATATAATGATTTTAGACGTTAATTCATAAATGGTAAATTAAAATTGTAGATTATGGTTATTTTTTAATGTTGCTTTTGAGGTTATGGTCACATTAATAAAGTTGTTGTTGTAAACATATGTTGCAGTTGCCTCAATAAATGTTATACATGCGGCTTGTGTAGGTTTTTCTTCTTAAAAGAGGGTTTTTGCTATATTTTATGGAAGTGTCCCTTGTAAGGTTTTTTTTAGCAGCGGTAAAGAGATGGTACTATCTTATTTAAAGAGCGCATAATGAAACTAAAGTTAACACAATGAAAAAAAAGCTAAGTTTTGAATGATGTCCTCAATGACTCCTTGCACATGATAATATCTCTTTTTCGGTCCCACAAGCTGATAGAGTATTTAAAGACAAGCGAAGTGAACACTAGTGTGGACCAAATTGTTGTGCATACTCCATTTAATCACCTCCAGAATACCTAGACTGTGACACCCCGCTATAATACAATAAAATAAACATATAAATTGCAGCGGAAAATACGTTATTTTAAAAACAGTAAAAATAAAACTGTGAATGTCGCTAAATCATAAAACCAAAACTTTGTTAAGAAATCCTTTATACAAAATGTAACTTAAATAAATACAAGGGATCCCGATCCCTCGATAAACAGTGGTTGTATAGTCTATGAATTGCACGACAATCCTTAGTAGTATCATGTGTGTGTCTAATTTTATTTTTCTAGTTAAATAGAAAAAAAACAGAAAAAACAGGTAATAACATACTCATATACTTTTCGGTAACATTTCAAGATGCGGGATTTTTTTGAACAAAATAGTTTTTTATTCATTAAAACGACTGGATAAAGTTTTTTGTTAATTCCCTAGATAGTGTGCCAAAAAAACCGAAATGAAGAGAGTACTTCATGATTTCATCATGTCCAGACCTAGGTTTGGGCGTGACTGTTTCACATCTGGTCCTACGTCTGGACGTGAGCTGTTCAAGCCCAGACCTAGGTCCATGCGTGAATTATACACGTCGAAGCCTAGGTTTGGGCGTGAATGATACACGTCCAAGCCCCGGTTTGGGACGTGTATTAATCGTCAAATATATTTTTTTTCTTGATAAAACGTTAAAAGGTAAGAAAACGTAATTCAAACGTAATCATACCTCATGAAAATCGTCACTAAATTCTTCGTTGTTGAATTGTCTACTTTGATCGTTATAACCATCGTTGGTTGACATGATTTTTAGAAAGACAGTAAAAAACCGTCGTAAATTACATTGGATGAAAAAACCGTTATATGGTGAAAAAACCGTCTTTTTATTTTGTTTTATATTTTAGAAAGAGGTTAATTAGAGAGATAATGTAATAGTGAAATAATGAAAGGGCAATGTTGGAAACTCAATACAAATTGTCGACGTTATTTAGTAATTTGTCGACGTTCTTTAACACCGCCCTAAAAAATAAACTTCAATTTCTAGGTTCCTTAATTATGTCATCTCAAAATTACAACTTTCCATATCAATTTTGCTCCCTTTAAAAACTCCCTTAATCGTAATTTCTGGCACACATATACCCTGGTCCATGTCTCAAATGAGCCCATATCTCCTTGCAGTGAATGTCCTCTTCGCACCTTAAACCCCTCCCTTCAGAAACTATCAGACTAACATCACGTAGATTAGGGCTATGATTATTAATAGCTAGGTGACCAACATGGATAATTATTACTAGAGTAAAGAAGGCTAAAACAAGAAAAAACGCGAGGAGATTGGTGGAAACGAGAGGTGAAGGGGGAATTATTGCTTCCATATGAAGGAAATACATTACTTGGGGGTGGGGGTGGGGGTGGGGGTGGGGGTGGGGGGTTAACTATTATTCTCTCAAGGGACAATTACACTATCTTCCTACATTTACCCCCATCCCAAGCGAACTGTCATATAACTCGATCCCTCATCATCTAGCCATCCATCGTGGTTAACAGGGAGGTTCCTCAAACATGGGTTCTACATTACTGTCAGGCGAATGTTGAACATACAAGGGAGTATCTTCATCAGTTGGTGGTTCATAGTAGATAATAGGATATCCAAGTTGTTGAAAGGTTTTATGAAAACCACTAAGCTCTTCTCTCATCCCGCACTACGCCACTAACACATAGCACCTTCATATTTTGTTCACACGAAAACCACTCAGCTCTTTTCTCATCCCACACTACGCCACTAACACATAGCACCTTCATATTTTGTTCACACGGATTTCTGACGAAATAAGCCCACTTAAAGATTTACGCATGCAAGTGTCCCACGTTAGAAAAAGGGAGGTAAGTATTCTACTTTACAAACTAAGGGCCCTAGTGAAAATTATCACAATGCGCCCCACCTTCCTATGCTGCAATTACCTTCCATGATGAACCTGCATCTCACCAGCCTCACATCTATAATTCCCATCCTCATACTGTTATGATTGGACACTACTGACATCCGGACCATTCTGAAATAATATGGCACCTGAAAACCTAGCGGCGCGGTCACCACAAACCTTATGTAATCAGAAGTGGAGGGTAAAGCCTACAAGTCAAGATTGAACATGGTATGACCACTCTCGGCCTGGAACACGGCAAAACCCCTGTCGATCGATAACCCTACCCTAAGGTGGCATTAACCTTATCTATCACCTTCCTCACTCGAGTCTAACATCAATTTGCCTTAATGATCTGCCTTACTCAATTTTAAATATCTCATCATCACATCAAAGAAAGAATCCTCAAATTACAGGCTCATTAAGACAGATAAATACAATCCTTAATCCTAATATAGTCATTTTCAGAAACCATACTCTTGCGTTCTGCCGAATATTGTCGGCTCTTAGCTGCCCCACAATAATAAGCACCCCATCATTGATAAATCATAAACTTAAAAGGTAAAGTGGTAACAACATACACTCACCCAAAGCCAAGCATACAGAAATTAAATAGCGCCAGACCTTGGATATCGCTAGGTATTTCACTGCCCAAGCTTTAATCAAAACGTATATGAAAATTTTGTTGAAAATTGTTCAATATTGAGCTTTAACGTTGTGGGAGTATGAAACAAGGTTCTGGTCTATTTTTGTTGACTTGTAGCTTAGGACATATGGCCTTCATGTTGTCACGATGTGCTTAAAATTCAAATGTTGACTAAAGAGTTTGAGTACTTAATTAAATGTTTGGCATCGCCATCCACTACTTCCACACAATGGCCAGTGCCAATGAGAAGTCGCCAGGCATTGACTGAACTACCCAATTTCTGATGGCAAACCCGCTAAAGAAGTTCTTGCTGTAAAGATTATATTATGAATTATTGCTTCAATATTATTAACATATGTGAGGTGTATTTATACAAGAGGACATAAGCCCTATACCTTGAGAAGCAATGTAGAGATAATGCAATAAAGGAAAGTACAACCTATACAATATATGAGAAGATCACTATATTATATGAAAAGATAACTACAGAATATTTATGTAATATTAACACGATCCCGCAAGATGCCCGGTCCAGAGACAAGGTCAATCTTGGAAACCAACGAAGTGAACCGCAAACGAGCAAAAGGTTTTGTTAAGGCATCGGCGAGTTGATCATTGTCCGAAATATGTTGAACTCGAAGGGTACCCTGCTGCACTCGCTCATGCACAAAGTGAAAATGTGACAACTCTCGCGAATGCGGAAATAAAACATAACAAGCATGTGATTTATATAGCGGAAAATACGGTATTTTTAAAACCTTTTTACATGCTATTAGAAAAGTACGAGGAATGTCAATAATTACAAACCAAAGTATAAAATACTACAAAGAGACGAAGTCTCTCAAAATGTTATCAAATATCAAAGTTATTAGCAACTAGCTAAACAACGTCTAGAGGTGACTCGTCCAGGCCAACGCCCGCTAGCTCACACCCGAACCCAAAAATACCACAAGCAAAAAGCCATCCAAGCAAGCAACCTGTTCATCCATGAAAAACATGAACGCCACAATCAGTGGGGAGTAACTCCGGGTTCTCCCAGCCATATCACATTAAACGTACATAAACGGAAATACGAAAGTAGAAGCATGCATATATAGATATACATGAGAAATACGAGAAGGATAAATAGGCAATTCAATACATAAGAATATCGATCCATGAAGTACAAAACCGTAACCATCATATGATAGATAGACTCGGGGATGACACTCTTAGGCAACCATACACTCGATCACTAGGGCTTGCATCTCACCGTTAGCGGCATAAGTTTGATAAGATTGAGACTCGACAAACAAACCATGTCAAGTCATCCAACGCTCACAAGTAATCGATCATATAATCATCCATTCAAACGTACAATACGTTGACGACATCTATCACGGTAAATGACACGCACTAGCACCGTGTACATGCAAGTATGATTAAAAGGCATCCACGGGATAAAACATTGTCCTGAACGCATACACGATACAATTCATTTCGTATATGTAGACTAATTTCCTCCTGGTAGGACGACGATATAAATACCCGGTCCTAGTCTAAACCTGGCCGGACTCTCGGAATAAACCATTTTCCGATTCGACAAGCGATGACATTTCGCATCCAAGACTCGGTCAATCATAGACGCCGAGTACCCCAAATTCGATCAACCTTCACAAAAGAGGCGAAAAAGAACACAAGCCTCACAACAAGCGGTACGCTACATGCAATGACACCACCTCGCAAGTATACAACATTTGACGGCCGGGTCGATCAACGCAAAGCGTTCGCCTCCCAACAACGTCGTCATATGCCCACTAACACATGCAATCAAGCAGTAAAGATACACTCCCCGTTCCGACATTCCAGCCTTACGAACGTGGAGGTTGCCAAGGGAATGAGAGTACAAAGCACATAAGAAATTAGTGCTCAAACCGTAACATTTGTAAAACCGACTCAAAGTGGGACATATCAAAAACCGTCACAAAACATGCGATACAAGCGAAGGGATTATCATATATTCGAAACATTAATATTTAAAGTCAACTTTTAGAGTCAAACCCGGAAGTCAACAAAAGTCAAAGTCAAACCCGAGACCTGAGACCCAAACCCGACAATTGGAGTGGGCTACAAACAAATCATCAATGCAAGAAGACCAAGTCCAAAGGGTCAAGGAAAGTCAAGGCGGGACTAGAATTCAAAGGGTCAACGAAAGTCAAGGCGCTCAACCAAGGGAAAAACTAGCAGCATGAAACGCTGCCAGCGTCCTGATCTCAGGCACGTGTTCCTTCATTCTCCGTCTTGTCATCAACATACAACAATCATCATTTATCATCACAAACCATCAATTCTCATATCAATTATCAACTAACAACAACCATCATCAACAACACAATTCCTATGATTACTAACCTTATTCTAAATACGATTTCTAACATAGAAGACACATTAAAACACGTAAATGATATCGAGTAACCCTTCACCGTTACCTTTACGCGTCTTCAATCAATTTCTAAGCCTTCCTCCATTAGATAGTAATCTTTGTCGGCGTCTTGGAGGTCTCCACCTATAAAAAGACGATAAAAGATGAATATAATTCACCTTTGAGAAAGACGGATAAATTGAAAAGCGAGAAAGACGGTAATTTTATTACCAATTAAGATAGAGGACGATGAGAGGGAAAGAATAAGACGAACTTTAGTGAATTAGAGCCAGCAATGAAGGAGTAGTGACGATTTTGAGATTGAGCAAGTATGGAGCTTAAGCTTTGGGTGGTTACTTTGTGAGGAAGAAGGAGTGAGTTGTGAGAGAGTTTAGGGTTTGAGGGAGTGTAAGGGAGTAAGTGGAAAAATTATGGGAAAAAGCCCATAATCGTCTTAAGACGTAACTTACTCGGAACTTCGAGTAAAGTCCGAAAACGAACTCGGATTTTCTAAAATAGACACGGGAAATTAAATTCTAGACTAAAACTAAAATTCGCTGAAAAGTATCCGTATAATATTTTTACTATAAAAATAGGGTACATTTGCGGGTGTTACAGAAAAGCCAATGCAAGATGCTTCATGCGTGAATGAAAGACAGGATTTGCAGAGTAATGTGTTGCACTTAAATTGTCATAGAATATAACCGGTGAATCAACAGAAGAGAGACCCCAATTGATGTGAATATTCCGTTAGTTGAAAGAATTCTTAGGTGACCGTCTTACTATGCAACCAACCTTGATCCATTGTTCCTCCACTTCCACTTACAAAAAGGAAACAACGCAAACAAGCCAAAAATATTGAGTCAAATATCATGTTTTCTTGTTTTCGTCGAGGAAATGTAAAACGGAACTTCTAGGGATTCTAGTGGGCCCACATCTAGGGTCCCGCTCGATGCCACTACGGTGGGGATACCCCTATTGTTGGTTTCGACCGCGTGTCCTCGACGGAAACCGTGTGCCATAATGTCAAAAATTGCAAATCAAAAATGCAACTCAAAAAGAAATAAAAAAAAAATTTGGAGAAATGAAAAATTTTCAAGCAAAAAGACTCAAATCTCTTTTTCCTTTAACCTTTCTTGGATCATTCACCCTTGAGTTGCATAGTGAGACGGGACGACCCTTGTGTCTCATTTAGTTGAGACTTGAGAGACGTGAATTCCTTATGCTATTGTGTTTAATAACGTCACGGGGATCTCATTTCCATCTTCCATTTTATCGCTCTTGACCAAGCTAATAGTAGACGGGACTCGAAATTTTCATTAGTCTTGCACCGCTAAGAGGCGAACACTTTTCCATGCTTTATGATACTAGTGGCCAATAAGGATCATGCATTTATTTAGACGGTTTTCCTTATAGATATTTTCGTCACATGGATGAGGCGTGTGACTATTCTTTTGTTCGGTGCATTCTTGTCATGGTCTTACATGCTTATCATTTGGATGTATCACAAATTTTCCGCAAGCCCCCACTTGCCTTGCAAGGGAGTACATACCTCATTGTATTTCGTTGTGAGTTGAAGGGACGGAGAAGGCCCGTTAATTGCCTTTCATCGGATTTTAGTAGTTTAGTTTAGCTTAATTAAATAAGTGTCTTGTTTTTGCTCACTTACTTACTCGGGGACGAGTAATGTTTAAGTGTGGGGAGGTTTGATATACGATTATTTTAGATCGTTTCCCCTCTTTATTCTCTTATGTTTTAGCGTAATAAGCTTTGTTTTGCGTCGGTTTTATCGTGTTTTGACCCTTATCTTGTGTACTCACATACTATTCAATTTCGTCTCAATTTATAAGGAATATGCCAAGACAAGGACGAGACGGAATGAAATTCGAGAAACCGTCACAAAACAAGTAAAGAAGAAGAAAAAGGAAGAGAAAAGAAAAGAAAAAGAAAAAGAAAGAAAAGAAGAGAAGATGAAGACGGAGGTTGGTAGCAGCGGTGGCCAGCCGGTCGGACCAACCGGCAGCCGGCCAGACCGGCTGGGTCACGCACAAAGAGAAGAAAAGCGGAGGAGGAGCAGTGGCCCTCAGCCGGTCAGGACCACCGGCAGCCGGTCCCACCGGCTGAGACCACCTACGTCCACTTTGCACAAAGAAAGAAAGGGAAGAAGACGGACCAAGAGCAGTGGCCTCCAGCCGGTCAGGGCCACCGGCAGCCGGTCCGACCGGCTGGGGCGTCATTGGAAGAGGGGAAGACGGATACAAAGAAACAAACAAAAAGAAAAGAAGAAAAGGAGAAAAGCAGAAAATGGGGGTTGGGGACGCAGAAGAGTCCAAAAACAAAACACACACCATTTTATTTATTTTAGAGAGGAATCCATCAGTATATTTGAGACGAGTGAGATAATTTTTAGAGGGAGAATTTAGACCGTCTCACTAGAAGAAAAACCCGTCTCATTAGATTAGATTTTCTTAGTTAATTTCTTCCTTTAATTCTTCCCCAAAATTTGTAATAGTTTACTTCACTCGGATTTTGTATGAAGATTAAGATCGAAAGATCGGGTTTTTATTCAAGTTCGTAACTTTTCCGTCTCGTCTTTGTTAATCGGTAAAGATTCAATCTTTCCTCTTTATTTTCATGTTTATTTTCATTTAATTAATCTTCCATGCTTGTCTAATTAGTTTATATGTTTAATATGTCTTATTTTGCTAGTTTTGTATCCAAGTTTTCGTCTTTAATGATTTTCCTTATTAATATGAGTGAGTAGTGTTAGACTAGGGGAAGATGGGAGATTTAATGTGAGTTTATGGGTTGATTATGGTAATTGGGAATAAAGATTAAGTCTTTTGGTAGTCTTATTGCAGCAGGAGCTCACCCAAGGGGCCTTGATGATCAAGCCACAAACAAGGCAAGCCTAACCCCAATGACCCCTCAGATGGAAGCTAGAGTTACAAGGTCCAAACAACAAGCTATGACAAGCCAAGACCAAGCCATGCCAAGCTACAACAGTGTGGGAGACAGTCCAAGACTCAACAACCCATGCCAAGCCCCAATACAACCCACATTACCCACACAAGACAGACAAAAAACCCTTCAGGCTCAGACAGACCAATTCACAAACCCTGTATCTAGGAGGTACACCAGAGCATCCCAACCACCCCCACCATGGCCTACCATCAAGCCAACCCACTAAGCTACAAGTTTGTCCAGGACAAGTCCTTTTGAAGTCTAGTAAAAACCCATGAAACAGACACCCCAAGTTAGAGTCCAGCAAACCCATTAAAAACAGAGAAAGTACAAGGCAGTTTGTGGTTTCCTTTTTGTTTAAGTCAACTTGTCCTCGTCCAAGGCAGGTCTTATCTATGTTCTAATAAGAGTAGGGAGTCCCAAGGAGCAGCAACACATCCAGGCAAAGCAACAAGGCAACAAGAACAACAGATTTCCATTTCAGGAAAACTCCAAAACTGCTTTATTTGCTTTTTGTTCAGTCTGTTTTTGTGTCTTGTGTCTGTTCTTTATAGTTGTTGAGCTCGTCCTATTATGAGGCTCTTAATTAGTGTCAGTAGTAGTAGTTTGAATCCTAAGTTGGCCCTTGGATGATCTGTGCATCCAATGGCTCACAAGTTATCAGCCCCTCTATATAAAGAGGTCTTGTATGTTTGTTTGAGTAGACTTTGATGAATGAATGAACTTTGAGAAATCCCTCAAAACTATCAAACTTGTGCTAAGAGCTGTAGTTTGAAGCAAGCCTGATACATCTTCAAGGTGTTTGATCAGTGCCTTGTATTGTGAGTCAAGTTATATCTGTGCATTGCTGTGATTAACTTACTTGCTGTTGAGTCTAGTCTAGGGTGTTTGTGCTTTGCTGTAACACTTGAAAACTGTCTCTAAACTAGTCTTTGAGTCCTTTTCTCTTGTGCCTTGCTGTAGAGGATTGTCTCCAAGTCATATCCCTTGTATCTTTCAGCTAAAATAACTCACAATCCCTAAAACAACACCCCTTGTTACTTGATATTGTATTCAGTTTGAGTCAAGCTAATTCAAGTCACTTAAAACTTGTGAACCTTAGTAGTTTACACTCCAAATTGGTTATCAGAGCTTTGGTTGAGAGTCTTAGTGAGTTCATTTTCCCTAACTACATTTAAAAACACAAAAATAGCCCAATGAGTGAAGAGAGACTAGCAGGAGTAGAAGCAAGGATGGAGGATCTGGCTGGGATTGTAACCACCCTAACCAGAACCTTGGACCAGGTTATAGGCAACCATTTGCTTGCTGGAGGAAGAGGTAGAGGTCGTGGAAGAGGCCAAGGAGGAGGCAGAGGAAGGCCACCTGATGATGAAGAGTATCCAGACTCAGATGACTCAACAAGAAGCAGAGCTTCCATCCACAGGAACACAGACAAACATCTTAAGGTAGATATCCCTGAGTTTTCTGGTAGTCTTAATCCTGATGACTTATTAGAATGGCTTAGAGAAGTAGAAAGGATCTTTGAGTACAAGGGATACAATGATTCCAAGTCTTTTAAAGTAGCCATCCTTAAACTGAAAGGGTATGCTTCCCTTTGGTATGAGACTATGAAAGGGTTAAGGGCTAGGGAGGGTAAGGAACCCATCAAGTCTTGGACTAAACTGAAAAAGAAACTGTTAGACAAATTTGTTGCTAAGGATTACACCCAGGATCTGTTTATCAAGTTATCTAAGTTGAAACAAGGAGACAAACCTGTTGAATCTTATCTGAGGGAGTTTGAACAACTCACCTTACAATGTGATATAAATGAGAAACCTGAGCAAAGGATTGCTAGGTACTTAGAGGGTCTAGATAAGAACATTGCTAACAAGGTTAGGATGCAACCTCTGTGGTCATTTGATGATGTTGTCAACCTATCTCTGAGAATTGAGAAGATAGGGAAGACTAAGCCTGCTACACCAAAACCTGTTAGGCCTTTTCAAACCAGACCTTATAGTGGGTTTAGATCAATGGATACCCCTAAGACAGCACCCCCACCTACCTTAGACAAGGGTAAGGGCATCATGGGTCAAAAGCCAAGCACTTCATTGACTGAGAACAGAATTAGGTGCTTCCAATGTCAAGGCTATGGACATTTCAGGAAGGATTGCCCTTCTAAGAAGACCTTAACCATAATGGAAGTTGAGGCTTGGGAGAAAGAGGGTCTAGTTGAGTATGAAAGGGATGAGCCTGAGGTTGAAGAAGTGGTGAGTGAGGAAGAAGAGTCTAGTCAGGAAGCAATAGTGGCACTCCCTGACACAGGCCACAGCTTAGTCCTATGGAGAGTAATGCATTCACAACAGATACCTTTGGAGGAGGATCAAAGGTCCCTCATTTTCAGGAGCAGATGTACCATACAAGGGAGGGTTTGTAACCTTATTATAGATGGAGGTAGTTGTACCAATGTGGCTTCTGTTACTATGGTTGATAAGCTGAAGTTGAGCACTCAAGATCACCCTCACCCCTATAAGTTGAGATGGCTGAGTAAGGGAGCAGAGGTTAAGGTGGATAAGCAATGCATGGTCCTTTTCTCCATTGGCAGTGTGTACAAGGATGAAGTATTGTGTGATGTGGTTCCAATGGATGCCTGTCACTTGCTATTAGGAAGGCCATGGGAGTTTGATAAAAGCTCCATACACCAAGGAAGAAGCAATACCTATTCTTTCAAGCATGGGAGCAGGAAGGTGACATTAGCCCCCTTGCCACCACACCAGAAGAGCTATGGAAGTCCAAGTATGGCTGAGGATTTTAGTGGAGTTGTATTTCTATCTGAGTCAGCAATGGTCAAGGAGTGTAGTGAGGAGCAACCTATAGTAATGCTGCTGTCAAAGGAAGTTCAGGAAGAAGAGTCTAAGGTGATCCCTGCAGATGTTAAGCCCCTCATTGATCAGTTCAAGGAAGTGTTTCCAGAGGAACTTCCTGATGGCTTACCCCCTTTGAGAGGGATTGAACACCAAATAGACCTTGTGCCAGGGTCTGTACTACCTAATAGACCAGCCTACAGATGTGATCCTAAGGCTACACAAGAGCTACAAAAGCAAGTTGGAGAGTTGATGAGTAAAGGGTTTGTAAGGGAGTCATTAAGCCCTTGTGCTGTGCCTGCATTGTTGGTTCCTAAGAAGGATGGGACTTGGAGGATGTGCATAGATAGCAGGGCTATCAACAACATCACAGTCAAGTATAGGTTCCCTATACCTAGGCTTGATGACATGTTGGATGAGCTAAGTGGCTCAAGGTTCTTTTCTAAGATTGACTTGAGGCAAGGTTACCATCAATTGAGGATCAGAGAAGGAGATGAGTGGAAGACAGCCTTCAAAACAAAGCATGGCCTTTATGAGTGGCTTGTCATGCCCTTTGGCCTGTCAAATGCCCCAAGTACCTTCATGAGGTTGATGACAGAGGTGCTTAGGCCTTGCCTAGGGAGATTTGTGGTGGTATACTTTGATGATATCCTCATCTACAGCAAGAGCAAGGATGATCATTTGAGGCATCTTGAGGCTGTGTTTGAAATACTTAAGGAGAGCAAGCTCTTTGGGAAGCTTGAGAAGTGCACCTTCATGACTGAGGAAGTCAAGTTTCTAGGATATGTGGTCTCTGGTAGAGGCATTTCAGTTGATCAAGACAAGATCATGGCAGTCCAGTCTTGGCCTATCCCTAGGAGTATTACAGAAGTAAGGGGATTCCATGGCTTAGCATCCTTCTACAGAAGATTCATTAAGGACTTTAGCACCATTGCAGCACCTCTCACTGAGTGCATGAAGAAGGGAGAGTTCACTTGGACTGAGAATGCTTTGCAGGCTTTCAAACACATGAAGAAGCTCTTGTGCAGTGCACCTATCCTAAGATTGCCAAACTTTGATTGCCTTTTTGAGGTTGAATGTGATGCAAGTGGAGTGGGAATTGGAGCTGTCCTCATCCAAGAGAAGAAACCTGTAGCCTACTTTAGTGAAAAGCTAAGTGGTGCCAAGCTAAACTATTCTACATATGATAAAGAGTTCTATGCTCTTGTCAGAGCTCTGAGGCATTGGAGTCATTACCTGAAGCCCAAACCTTTTGTCTTACACTCTGATCATGAGGCATTGAAGTACATAGGAGGCCAGCATAAGCTCAGTCACAGACATGCTAAGTGGGTGGAGTTCCTTCAGTCATTCACCTTTTCTAGCAAGTACAAGGAGGGCAAACAAAATGTGGTGGCTGATGCATTGTCTAGGAGATACACTCTGCTATCAACTATGGAGCAAAGGGTTCTTGGTTTTGAGTTCATGAAGGATATGTATCAAGAAGATCCAGACTTTGCAGAGGATTGGTTGGCACAGAAAGAGGGAACAAGAACCATTGATTCACCCTACACTTTGCAAAATGGATTCTTATTTAAAGGAAACAAGCTGTGTGTTCCCAGAGGATCTTATAGGAATCTATTGATTAAGGAGGTACATGGAAGTGGCCTTGGAGGACACTTTGGGGTTCAGAAAACTGTGGACATACTACAAGATCAATTCCATTGGCCTAAGATGATGGGAGAAGTTCAAATAGTGCTCAGAAGGTGTGGAGTTTGTCAAAAGGCCAAGAGTTCTTTCCAAGCAGGACCTTACACTCCCCTACCAGTCCCATGTAGGCCTTGGGAGGATGTTAGTATGGATTTCATAATGGCATTGCCTAGGACAGCAAGAGGGAAGGATTCTATCATGGTGGTTGTGGATAGGTTCAGTAAGATGGCACATTTCATTGCATGCAAGAAGACTGAGGATGCTGTGAGTGTAGCAGAGCTATACCTTGATGAGGTGGTGAGGTTACATGGAGTTCCAAGGACCATTGTGTCTGACAGAGACACAAAGTTTATGAGCCATTTCTGGAGGACATTGTGGAAACTGCTTAACACTAGGTTATTGTTTAGTACCTCCCATCACCCTCAAACTGATGGCCAAACTGAGGTGACTAACAAGACCTTGGGAAGAATCTTGAGGTGTATAGTCAGCAAATCTCTCAAGGATTGGGACTTGAAGTTGGCTCAAGCAGAGTTCTCTTTCAATAGAGCTCCATCAGCAGCCACAGGCCACTCCCCCTTTGAAGTGGTCTATGGTACTAACCCCTTAATGCCTTTGAGTTTGTCTAATGTGTGCAGGTCAGAAGTCCACTATGATGCCAAGAAGAGGGTGGAACAAATGTTAAAACTCCATGAATCAGTCAGGAAACAAATTGAGAAGGCTAATGATCTGTACAAGAAGAATGCCAAGGTTCCTAAGACCAAGAAAGACTTTGCACCAGGAGATCTAGTATGGATCAACCTAAGGAAAGAAAGGTTCCCTTCCAAGAGAAAGAACAAGCTAGAGCCAAGAGCAGATGGTCCTTTTCAAGTCATAGAGAAGATAGGTCCCAATGCCTACAAAATTGATCTACCAGGAGAGTATGCAGTCCATGGGACATTCAATGTTGGAGATCTTAGTCCTTTCTTTGAAGACTCTGAGGGAGAAGAAGACACAGGCTTGAGGTCAAGCCCTTTTCAACCTGGGGAGGCTGCAGCAGGAGCTCACCCAAGGGGCCTTGATGATCAAGCCACAAACAAGGCAAGCCTAACCCCAATGACCCCTCAGATGGAAGCTAGAGTTACAAGGTCCAAACAACAAGCTATGACAAGCCAAGACCAAGCCATGCCAAGCTACAACAGTGTGGGAGACAGTCCAAGACTCAACAACCCATGCCAAGCCCCAACACAACCCACATTACCCACACAAGACAGAAACAAAACCCTTCAGGCTCAGACAGACCAATTCACAAACCCTGTATCTAGGAGGTACACCAGAGCATCCCAACCACCCCCACCATGGCCTACCATCAAGCCAACCCACTAAGCTACAAGTTTGTCCAGGACAAGTCCTTTTGAAGTCTAGTAAAAACCCATGAAACAGACACCCCAAGTTAGAGTCCAGCAAGCCCATTAAAAACAGAGAAAGTACAAGGCAGTTTGTGGTTTCCTTTTTGTTTAAGTCAGCTTGTCCTCGTCCAAGGCAGGTCTTATCTATGTTCTAATAAGAGTAGGGAGTCCCAAGGAGCAGCAACACATCCAGGCAAAGCAACAAGGCAACAAGAACAACAGATTTCCATTTCAGGAAAACTCCAAAAACTGCTTTATTTGCTTTTTGTTCAGTCTGTTTTTTGTGTCTTGTGTCTGTTCTTTATAGTTGTTGAGCTCGTCCTATTATGAGGCTCTTAATTAGTGTCAGTAGTAGTAGTTTGAATCCTAAGTTGGCCCTTGGATGATCTGTGCATCCAATGGCTCACAAGTTATCAGCCCCTCTATATAAAGAGGTCTTGTATGTTTGTTTGAGCAGACTTTTATGAATGAATGAATGAACTTTGAGAAATCCCTCAAAACTATCAAACTTGTGCTAAGAGCTGTAGTTTGAAGCAAGCCTGATACATCTTCAAGGTGTTTGATCAGTGCCTTGTATTGTGAGTCAAGTTATATCTGTGCATTGCTGTGATTAACTTACTTGCTGTTGAGTCTAGTCTAGGGTGTTTGTGCTTTGCTGTAACACTTGAAAACTGTCTCTAAACTAGTCTTTGAGTCCTTTTCTCTTATGCCTTGCTGTAGAGGATTGTCTCCAAGTCATATCCCTTGTATCTTTCAGCTAAAATAACTCACAATCCCTAAAACAACACCCCTTGTTACTTGATATTGTATTCAGTTTGAGTCAAGCTAATTCAAGTCACTTAAAACTTGTGAACCTTAGTAGTTTACACTCCACTTATTGTTTTGTGCACACAAGGTGTTTGTTGAAATGCTTGAATGAGTAATTTGAGTTTTTCTTATGTTTTATTGCTAGTTTGAGCGAGAGCTTGGACTTGTATTGTTGTTGTGTGTGTTGGATGTTTAGGGAGAGGTTAGGGCGAGAACCCAATCGAACCTTAGACTAGGGCTCGTCTCGCACCGAGAGGTGGAGGCTTGTCTTTTAATCCGTCTTACACCGAGAGGTGGAGACATGTTTAGACTATCTTTAGACTAGTCCTAACCCCCACCATAATTGACCCTTGCTTGCTTTAATGAACCCATCCACCCTAGTTCCTTTTAATTATTGTTTTACATCGCATCTTTGCCTTCTTGTTAGTCTAGCTTATCTATAATCCTCTTCAACTTGCTAATTGCTAGAACTAAACTAGAACTCGATTAAACCGCCTTAGAACCATAATCACCGTCTCTTGGGATCGACCTCCTTACCCTACTACATTAATTAGTTTGGTATTGAGTATTACAAGTATTTGTTTGATACGGGGGAGGGCGACTAACCCCGCGTCAGTTAGTCATGGCAAGCATCAAGCATTAAAATCATCAAACTTATCTTACCACCTTTCCACAGAGTTACAACCAATCATCAATATAGGGTGAACTTAGATCTACACCATTTACCTCAAATGCCAAATTCATTCTAACCAACACTAACATCCCACAAAGTTCAAAATTCTTCCGACCAAGTATAATATACCACAAACAAATGGGTATGGCATCCACAAAAATGTTACATGAGTAAGGTAAGGATACCAATTGATAATGAGGAGGGAAGTAACAAGAGTAATCTCCAAGGGGAGAAGACGTTAGATGATAAAGAAGCACTTAGATAGAAGGAAGAGAGCATGATACATTAAGAACGAGAGAAATCATAGATGAGGAAGAAATACACTTTAATTAGGCTTGTCAATCTTCAATCTTCGGTAGAGGATACATCTTCTAGGTAACACATGATCCACCTCAAGATGGTAGATATAAACAATCATAACATCACTCAACACAATCAACAACCAAGTTAGAACCTAACATACACCAAGTACACCAAAGACTACCAAGTAAAGTCCTTAACTTCTACCCATGTCTCATCTATTATTTCAAGGTCAAGTAGTTTAAGTTTAGGGTTCACGTGTGTGCGTCGGGAGCGTTTAAGCTCTGATACCAACTGTGACAACCCTCGCGAATGCGGAAATAAAACATAACAAGCATGTGATTTATATAGCGGAAAATACGGTATTTTTAAAACTTTTTTACATGCTATTAGAAAAGTACGAGGAATGTCAATAATTACAAACCAAATTATAAAATACTACAAAGAGACGAAGTCTCTCAAAATGTTATCAAATATCAAAGTTATTAGCAACTAGCTAAACAACGTCTAGAGGTGACTCGTCCAGGCCAACGCCCGCTAGCTCACACCCGAACCCAAAAATACCACAAGCAAAAAGCCATCCAAGCAAGCAACCTGTTCATCCATGAAAAACATGAACGCCACAATCAGTGGGGAGTAACTCCGGGTTCTCCCAGCCATATCACATTAAACGTACATAAACGGAAATACGAAAGTAGAAGCATGCATATATAGATATACATGAGAAATACGAGAAGGATAAATAGGCAATTCAATACATAAGAATATCGATCCATGAAGTACAAAACCGTAACCATCATATGATAGATAGACTCGGGGATGACACTCTTAGGCAACCATACACTCACTAGGGCTTGCATCTCACCGTTAGCGGCATAAGTTTGATAAGATTGGGACTCGACAAACAAACCATGCCAAGTCATCCAA
>JAIUZE010019650.1:0-25069 GCA_022085475.1 Heliosperma pusillum
TTTATACGATATGGATCGACATGTTTTTTTTGTGTCACGAGATGTCAAGTTTTATGAAGATCAATTCCCCTTCTCACAGCCAAATCCAAGCTCTGTTGCTACGGATTCAGGGGCGGGGCATGTTGATGATGTTATTATAAATTGGGAAAGTGACAGTGATGCTTCTCCTTCGAGTGACACGGATCCGGTGGTTCCTCAATCACCACCATCTGCTTCTCCCGGCTCGACTGAGTCGAGCCCAGCTTCTTCTCCGCCTGTTATGGGCCGAGGCCAGAGAACCAAAATACCCAATCGTGATTACCGTGATTTTGTGCTCAATTTTGATAGTGACGACGACAGCGACAACAGTCCCTCCAGTGCCTCTCGCCTTCTTGTCAAGTCTCCTTCCTCAGGTACTCCTTACCCTCTTGCTAATTATTTATCTTGTCAAAAATTCTCGCCTCCATTTCGGTCCTACTTAGCCGCGCTCACCTCGCATACGGAGCCTCGAAATTTTAAGACAGCCGTTCAAAGCAGCGAGTGGCGTAAGGCTATGGAGGACGAAATGCGAGCTTTGATTGCTAATAAAACTTGGGTAATGGAACCTTTGCCACCGGGTAAGAAGGCCTTAGGGAGTAAGTGGTTGTACAAAATTAAATACAAATCCGACTCCTCGATTGAACGGTTTAAAGCTCGATTAGTTGTATTCGGGAATCATCAAACCGAAGGGGTGGATTATGCTGAAACATTCGCTCCGGTTGCAAAGATGACAACGGTTCGCACATTTCTATCCGTGGCTTCCGCTAAGAATTGGTACTTGCACCAAATGGATGTGCATAACGCCTTCCTCCACGGTGATTTGGAGGAGGAAGTATATATGCGGCTCCCTCCCGGATTTGATGCTCCTCAACCCGGCCTTGTCTGTCGCCTGAAAAAATCCTTATATGGGCTCAAGCAAGCACCTCGCTGTTGGTTCGCTAAGCTCGGTATGGCATTAAAAAATTATGGATTTACCCAAAGTTACTATGATTATTCATTATTTACTTATGTGAAAGACGGAGTGTGCCTTAATGTATTGATTTATGTGGACGACTTAATTGTTTCCGGGAACAACTTATCATCTCTGGTCGAGTTCAAAGGCTATTTGCACAAGTGTTTTCATATGAAAGACTTGGGGGATTTGAAGTATTTTTTGGGTATCGAAGTAGCACGACATAAGGATGGTATTTTTTTGTGCCAACGGAAATATGCGTTAGATATCGTCCATGAAGTTGGCTTACTTGGGTGCAAACCCGCTCTCACTCCCCTCGAACAACATCATCAACTCGGGCAGAGTAAGAGCAATTTTCTTTCCGATCCGGAGCCCTACCGTCGGTTAGTAGGACGGTTGGTGTACTTAGCCGTCACTAGACCCGACCTCTCCTACACGGTTCACACACTATCTCAATTCATGAGTTCTCCTCGTGATGACCATTGGCAGGCGGCATTACGTACCGTACGATATCTCAAAGGGACTCCTGGTCAGGGAGTTCTATTGTCCTCTCATTCTGATATGAAGTTGACTGGATGGTGCGACTCGGATTGGGGAAAATGTCCCGCCAGCCGACGGTCTCTATCCGGCTGGCTTGTCTACTTTGGTACTTCTCCTGTGGCTTGGAAAACAAAGAAACAAGCTACTGTCTCTTTGTCTTCGGCTGAGGCCGAATATCGGGCTCTCCGTCATATTACTGGTGAGGTCAAATGGCTCAAAGGCTTGTTAGGTGATTTGGGTATTAGCCACTCGGCACCTGTGCAACTTTTCTGTGATAGCAAATCAGCTTTACATATCGCTCAAAACCCGGTTTTTCACGAGCGCACCAAACACATCGAGATTGATTGTCATTTTGTTCGGGACGCGATTAAAGATGGGCTGATTATTCCTTCTTATGTCTCCACTACGGTCCAACTCGCGGATGTTCTTACTAAGGCCCTCGGTGTGTCCCAATTTCAGTCATTAACTCGCAAGTTGGGCATTGTGAATCTCTATGCTCCAACTTGAGGAGGGGTAATAGGTTATTAGCATTATTGTTTAAGGAAGGCCAAGTGGTTGGCATTCCTTAGTGGTTGGCATTCCTTTTGTTTTGCATTCTTACGGTTTCCATCTTCACCCTCTTGTAATATATATTGGCTCCAAGTAAGATAATAAGGGAATCAGAAAATCAGAGAAAGAAAGTTTCTCATTTCTTTTGTGTTTAACAATAATTGTTTGGGTAATTTTTAGTCAAAATTCTAGAAGACCACGCGTGGCAGTTCGTGGTTGGGTCAAAGCAGGAAGAACGGATTGATGATTCAGCAGGCGGAACAAAGAAACACAACACAGCCTCCTATTAGGAAGCCGTCAGGAGGAACAAGAATTGGTCATATAACAAAGCCCCCAAAAGTAGGGGAGTTGAGGGATTTAGGGAATATGCAGCCAGAGTCCAACGGCATGGAGGATTAGGGTTTTGGAAAAGCATATAAAGAGGAGAGACCATAAGCAGAAGGGGACCAACAAATAATCATATCCCAAAACCTAATATTCTACATAATCACGACAAAAACTCTATAATCATTGTATATTTTCCTTTCTGTTCTCACTTGCTCCCATGTAAAGAATTCATAGCATAATATTTGGCGGGATTCCGACTCCCCCCGCGGTTTTTCCCAATTTGGGTTTCCGCGTCACCAATCCCCTTGTGTCTATTTCTTCATTACGTTGATTTATTTTCGTATTTATTGTTTTGCATTATTCCATCGCCATCATTAGTAGCTAACCCAATTGATCATTTTGACCCGATATTAACAATATACAACCCGGTAAATTTTTACCAAAATAATTTGGCGCCCACCGTGGGGCATAGTGATCAAAACTAGCTACAAGTCGGAAGAAACAGCCATTCAGAATGACAGTATCCAGTCAAAGTTCCACCAGCATGCCTAGTATGGCAACGTCCTCATCAGCAGTCCAGACACCGGCAATCCCGCTAGGAGCCATGGCCCCCCAGAATCCCACGAACCGAAAAACTCCTGCCAATGCACCTACCCGGAACGCACCAGAAGGATCAAGGCCACCATCAGCCCCCCGAGGAATGGATACCCGAGAGCAAATCCTCCCAGCACCAGCAGCACTCGTCCAGAGAAGCGGCCAGAGCAGGACGACCGCCAGAAGCCCTGGAACAGAAGCGTCGTCTCCAGTAGGAACTCTACCCCCAGATGCTGTTCAAACGCTCCTCCAGGAAATGAATGATCTTAGGTAAGCCGTGAAAGGCCTGTGGCAGGATAATAGAATCTTAAGGGAGAGAGTCGACGTAATGGTTCAACCGCCTCAGACGCAACGATCATCCGCCGCCTTATTGCAAGGACCTTTTGAAGAAACACCCTGGCGGGGGGTACCACAGGAACTAGTTGCCCAACTCGACTTAGGAGGAGTGGAGCCACCATCATCCAGGCTGCAGACACCTAGCTCGCTGCCAACTATCGGCACCACCCTGCCAATAACAGGTAACCCATTGGTTGTCAGGTCCTCGGTATTTAACCCAATTTTTGATGCAGGAACGGGACCCCAACGAGTGCCCGCGGACCAATTTGGATCAATCGTCAACGCTACCCCCCTGAACAACTAACATGCAGGCTGTACACCAGGAGTAATCTCAGGGGTAAGTCATCCTTTTGATTTTTCCTCGTTCCCGTCTAACCAATCTGCAGGAACATCCAGCCTGGTCGAACAACAACTCCACGAAATAAGGACCCTACTCAGCAGAGTGCCTGGAATGCCAGCACCCCTGGAGAAGGCGGCCCAGGAGAGTTATGCTGATTCCCCTTTCATTGACGGCATAGCCCTTGTCAGCGTACCCAAAGGATTCAAGCCCCCCACAATGGCTCTGTATGACGGAATAGCTGACCCCTTGGACCACATCAACCAATACAAGCAAAAGATGATGGTAGTCACAGCAACCGGGCCCTTGAAGGAAGCCTGCATGTGCAAGGGGTTCGAATCCACACTTTCGGGAGCAGCACTGCAGTGGTTTGTGAGCCTACCCAATGGACGTATCAGTTCGTTCGCCGACCTTATGAATGCCTTCAATCAGCAGTTCGCAAGCAGCCGGAAACCTGAAAAGCAAACCAGCGACCTGTACCGGTTGGTACAAAAGAAAGAATAATCAACACGGGACTTATTGAATAGGTTCAATAGAGAGAAAGTCTCTATTCCCCAGTGCGACGTATCAACGGCAATCGAAGCATTCCGGCAAGGGCTCCTTCAGGACTCTGACCTGTACAAAGACATCACTAAATATCCCTGTACAACCTTCGAGGACGTCCAGGCGAAGGCAATGGCGGCAATCCGACTGGAGGAAGATGAATCCAGGAGGGACCTCTACGACAATGACAGGTACAACAGGAAGGCAAACACTGACAGGAGGCACGAAAGATCAAAACCCTACAGCCGGAACAACATTTACAAAGTCACAGGAGATAACGATTGGAGGAATGATCCGAATCTTCCTCCCAAGGTAAGCGAATATGGGTTCTCTACAGGTCTTGCAGGATTACTAAAGGCACTCCGGGAACTAGGCGGACGCGTAAGGTGGCCCAAAAAGACAACTGGAAGGGAGCCGGACAGGAGGGATGGAAGCAGGAAATATGATTTCCACAATGACATCGGGCACAATACCGAAGATTGCGTAGGATTAAGGAAGGAAGTATGGCACCTCCATAAAGCAGGCTATCTGGACCACCTACTACCTAGGGGGACAAGGTCTAGTAAAGTCAACGCTACTGAACAGGTTCTGCCCTCTCCCCCTCCTTTGTGCTCTAGAATTGTGAATGTTATTACAAGAGGTTTAGAACTATGTGGATTGACCTACTCCGCCGCTAAGCGGCACGCAACGGAGACAAAGGGAGACAGACCTGAGACATCCTGCAGAATACAACGCCTGGACCTCCCGTCAGTAACCTTCGAAGAAGCAAATGTACACGAGACGGGGGAGCATCATGATGCGTTAGTAATCAGTCTCTCCATAGGAAATTGCCTGGTAAAGAAGATACTCATTGATACCGGAAGCTCAGTAAACCTTATCATGCTTGAAACGCTGAGAAACATGGGCTTCGACAAAAAAGACTTGTCCCAAAAGACAGTCCCCCTGGTGGGTTTCAGCGGAGAAACCAAACGGTTACTTGGAGAAATCACAATTCCTACCTTCGCAGGAGGGATCAACAAACAGGTAAGTTATCTGGTTATAGATGGTCCTGCAACTTACAATGTAATTCTTGGCAGGCCGTGGATCCATGGGATGCGTGCGATACCCTCAACATACCATCAATGTATAAAATTCCCCACACCTTGGGGAGTACAAGAAATACGAGGAGACCAAGAGGAGGCATGCACTTGTTACAAGGATGCCCTTAAAACCACAACACGCCCGCCGGCATAGCAATTACTGAGCCAGCACATCCAGGAAGAATACCTAGAGCCACCCCAGGTCGAACTGGACGAGGTAAACCTGGATGCGCTGCAGCCGGAGAGGAAAGTATTGATTGGGTCCGACTACACAGGTAATATCCGCCAAAACTTACTTCGTCTATTGCAGAGTAACATAGATTGCTTTGCATGGTCCCATGATGATATGACAGGCATAGATCCAGCGGTTATCACACACCGCTTGAACGTAGACAGTAGCTACCGACCCGTCCAATAGAAACGGAGGAAGTTCGCCCCCGAGCGTAACCAAGTGATCAACCAGGAGGTAGACAGCCTGCTGTCTGCAGGCAAGATCAGGGAAATAAAGTATCCCGAATGGCTATCCAACGTAGTGGTGGTACCAAAGAAAAATAACAAATGGAGGGTATGCGTGGACTTCACGGACTTGAATAAGGCGTGTCCAAAAGACCCGTTCCCGCTACCACACATAGATGCCATGGTGGATGCCACAGCAGGACACAAAATGCTAACCTTCCTGGACGCCTGGAGCGGGTACAACCAAATCAAGATGCACCCAGAGGACCAGGAGAAAACCGCCTTCAGAACGGAACAAGAGCTATATTGCTACAATGTCATGCCGTTCGGCCTGAAAAACGCACCAACGGTTGGTAAATAAGATGTTCAAGGATCAAATAGGGAAAACCATGGAAGTCTACATAGATGACATGGTGGTAAAGTCAAAGGAGGCCACCCAGCATACAACCCACCTGGAGGAAACCTTCAAAACCCTGAAGGAGTATCATATGAAGCTCAACCCCCTGAAGTGTACATTCGGTGTCTCTGCTGGCAAATTCCTAGGATACATGGTGACGCAAAGGGGGATTGAGGCCAGCACGGAGCAAATACGAGCTATACTCTAGCTGGAATCCCCCAGAAAATCTAAAGATGTACAAAGACTGACAGGGAGGGTGGCCGCTGTAAACAGATTCATCTCCAGATCTTCTGACAGATGCCGCCTCTTCTACGACATTCTCAGAAAGAACCAGCGGTTCGACTGGACGGAAGAACACGAGAAAGCCTTCAAAGATCTGAAAAGTTACCTCAGCACGCCCCCACTACTTTCCAAACCAGAATCAGGAGAGCAACTGTACATGTACCTGTCCGTTACATAAATGGCGGTCAGCGCCGTACTTGTGCGGGAACACCAGGGGGCACAGCAGCCAGTATACTACGTCAGTAAGTCCCTACTCCCTGCAGAAACAAGGTATGTACCCCTTGAAAAATTAGTTCTAGCCTTGGTTACAACATCTTATAAACTGCGCCCCTATTTCAAAGCACACACAATCGTAGTAGTTACAAACCATCCCATAAAAGCCATCATGAGAAAACCAGAACTATCGGGAAGGATGGCAAAATGGTCCGTTCACCTGAGTGGCTTCGACCTCAAGTTTGAGCCGCGAACAACAATAAAGTCACAAGCCTTGGCAGACTTCGTATCAGACTTCAGCCCGACCCTGCAGACCCAGGTAGAACAGGACATCTTGGCTCTGGAGGAAGGTAAGGAGGAATAAAGGTGGACACTACATGTAGATGGGGCCTCGAATATGAGGGGAACAAGAGTTGGCCTGGTTCTCAGATCCCCACATGGGGACATCATTGTACAAGCAGTACGGTGCGAATTCAAGGCGACCAACAACGAGGCAGAATACGAGGCGCTAATCCTAGGGCTGCAACTAGCCCTAGACCTAAACGTGCAGAATATAGAGGTATGTAGTGATTCTTTACTCATCGTTAATCATATAAATGATTCGTATGCAGCAAGAGATTCAAAAATGATGGCCTACCTAAAGGTAGCCAAAGAGCGGGCAGGGCGCTTCGCAGCGTTCTCCCTAAAACAGATACCCAGGGACCTAAACGTCGAGGCAGACGCCCTAGCCACCCTGGGAGCAACTTTCAAACCAGGTACGATCTCCACAATACCCATAGTGCATGTACTAGAGCCCGCAATACGGAAAGAATCACAGGAGGACGGCAAGCAGGAAGAGAAGGCATGGACAGCCCCCAAGGCAGAAATCCTCTGCGCGGCCAGCGGCACAGAGGAGGACATCGACTAGCGCAAGCCATATCACGACTGGCTGCAGGACGACATCCTGCCAGCAGACAGAAAGGAGGTAAGAAGTTTCAAAAATGAAAGCTTCGAGATTTGTATTAATCGATAACACCTTATTCAGGAAATCCTTGGCGGGCCCATACCTACGATGCCTAAAGGGTGAGGAAGCACGCTCAGTCATGCATGAGCTCCACAGTGGAGAATGTGGAAATCATGCAGGGGGCAGGAGCTTGTCCAACAAAGCACTACGACAGGGGTACTTCTGGCCAACCATGCGCAAAGATGCAATGTAGTACGTCAAAAGATGCGATGCATGCCAAAGGCACGCAGCAGTTCGCCACCAACCAGCAGAACCCCTACACCCCGTAATCTCCCCCTGGCCCTTCATGAAGTGGGGGATGGATATAGTAGGAAAACTACCAAGAGCACCTGGGAACAAAGTCTTCATGCTAGCAATGACGGACTACTTCTCCAAGTGGATCGAGGCAGAAGCATTCCCCCAGGTAACGGAAAAGCAAGTCATTTCATTCATTAAGCGTAATATAATATGCAGGTTCGGCATACTCTCGGAAATTGTATGCGACAATGGATCCCAATTTATATAAGGAAGAACAAAAGCATTTTGCGACAGGTGGAACATCTCGCTACATAAATCCACCCCCAGAAACCCTCAGTCCAACGGTCAAACAGAATCCAGTAACAAAATAGTGATGGAAAACTTGAGAAAGAGACTGGAAGAAATAGGGGGTAGGTGGGCAGACGAGCTTCCACTGGTCCTATGGTCTGACAGAACAACACCCAAGGTGGCCACAGGGCAGACCCCATTCAGCTTAGTGTACGGGGCAGAGGCAGTGATACTCTCAGAAGTCAGAATCCCGATGCACAGGTACGTTTGCATCACTGAGGATAGAAACCAGGTAGAAATGGCGAACAACCTAGACACAGTAGACGAGCTGCGATCCAGCGCAGCTATACGACTAGCCGCCTATAAACAGACCGCCGCCAGAAGCTACAACAAGAACGTTAGGATCAGGGTCCTCCAGGTAGGGGACCTGGTTCTAAGGAAGGTATTCCACAACACCAAAAACCACCAGGCCGGAAAATTCGCTTACAATTGGGAAGGACCTTACCAGATCGAAAACATAGTAGGCAACGGAGCCTACCAACTTATGACCATGGAGGGACAACTCATTCACAAGCCTTGGAACATTGTTCACCTAAAAAAATACTAGATCTAGGGACGCGGCCCAGATCACTACAAACAGCAGGTACTGCCAAGAGAAGAGCTACCCCACAGGTTAGACACAACTAGCATATTCATCCTTTACTCCTCACCCCTTTTTCCAAATTTTTTCTTTCTTTCTTCTTGCGCTTTTTTCTGACTCCTCTACCTTAAGGTTAAAAAAATAAAAAGGGGATGGGAGTACACACATACATATTTTTGGCTCTAGGAGCACAAATATTTTTCGTTTTTTTAGTGTGGCCTAAACCCTGGGGGTACTCAAGAACCCACTAGCCTAACCTCCTGGCAGTCCAAAGTAGAACAGGACGAGCGATACCTTACCTCTGCAGGAACAACAGCTTGCGCCTGGACGAAAGGAAAGTATTCGGAGTGTTCCATCAGGGCAACCAGACCCCAGTACCAGCAAAGGCACCACAACATAGCGTGGCACTTAAATGCAAGGGCAAACAAATCCCCAGAGCCACCATCTAAAGTCCTGCCTGCCTACACCCGCAGTGCATTCCCCACAAGTTCAATGCACTCCCAACAAAGAAAAGCGCGCCACACACAGTAAGTCACCAACAAACGCATTAAAAATTAAAAACCCTAACCAAGGGGCATAATATCTTACAAGCAAAAGATAAAATCAAATGTTCAAAACAAAAGGCCCCACGGGCTACAAACCACAAAACAACAACATTAACTACGAACTCAAGCATCAGCTATTTTTAAAGAAACACTTAATCTGCTGCAGATAAAGAAGCATCAGGAGGCACGCCAGCATCCCGTGCTGCAGGCACATCCCTTCCTGCAGACACAACATCTACTGCAGGAACACCTTCATCAGGAGGAGCCCTTCCCTCCACTGGAGCAGCCCATCCTGTAGGAACGGCCCACTCAGCAGGAGTCTCTTCCCCAGCTGGAACGGTCACCTCAGCAGGTTCCGTCCCAGACGCCAAAGCGACATCTGGCCCCTGAGAGCACCCCGCTTCCTCCTCGCCATCAGAGGCCTCCATGTCGCCCAGGATGCTCAAGTCAGGCTTGGATGGGAAAGCCTCCGCAAATAAGCGTTCTTCCTCCTCCAAATCTCACTCCAAATGCTGCCCAACCTGGAACTCCTTGATGCGTTGGATCTTGGACTCCCAGGTAGCGTAGAACAAGGAATCCAGAAGGAGCTTCTTCAGAGCAAGGACCTGACCTTCCGCCACCTTGAGACCAGCGATGAGAGAGCAGTTGACATCCTGGGTACGGGCCAGCTGATCCTGGGCTGCCTTCTTTTCGCCCGTAGCAGCTGAAAGCTGAGCCTGCAGGGCCGCATTCTGCCCCTTGAAATTATTCACCTCCTTCATCAGGCGTGCCACCTCCCTTTTAAAGAAAAGACTCCTTTGTAAACTCTGAAAGAAGGACGAGCACACATTAAGCTAGCCGCCCAATGAGAAAAGCTGAACGAACAAGGAGATCATCCTTACCATAAAATCCGCCTCCATGGCATTGCTCAGCTACTCTGGAAGAGGCTGAGAGGCAAGTAAGCGATTAGGCCCTGGAAGCAGAAGTTGTTCCAAATGAGGCCACAAGGGGCTATCAGAACTGTTCCCATAACCCCTGGGAAAACGGAGAAGATTGGTGGCGCTAGGAACGGTAGGCCGAGGATGCACAAAGGACAGGGGAGAAGCAGGACTAGGAACAGCTGCCGGCCTAGGAGTCGCACCGGTGGCCCTCTTAGGGTCTGATTGAGATCCAGGAGGGGCGAGTCTCCACTTCCTCCTCTCCATCACTGAGTCCAGGGAAAATGAAGATCGATCTGCAGGAGCAACAGGAGCCTGTAGGTCAGAGGGTATGCCAGAAGGAACAACATAGGTCCAACTATGGGACGAAGATGTACCTGACGACATGGATGGTTGCTCTTGGTCCCGTCCGGCAGTAAGGTGGGATTCCCTTTATGATTCAGCGTCCTCCTCAGTGCCTTCTTCCTCCTCACTATCAACCCTCAACGGATCCTCCGACGTGCCGGTTATTTTGCCTTCCAGAAGGAGCGGAAATGTCCTTTCGCAGGGAGACAAGTTGAAGAACTTGGTGAGCACAGTGAAATCTTTAGTGGGAGTAGGTTGAACCAAATCTGAAAAGAAAAGCAAGTAAGACGGGTGAGTCGGAAAACAGAAGAAAAAGAGCAGCCACGAGAAGTACCTGCCACCAAACACCACTTATCAAACAGGTAGTCGCGGGTAGGAGTAATGGAACTAATTTTCACGAAAACAAAGCGCTTGAACCACCCGTCATCCCTCACATTAGGTGGAAGGATTATTGCGGTATTCTTGGAATCACGAGCACGGAGGGTCACCAAACCATGACCCAAGGATCGATAGGTGTACAGGGCCGCGAACTCTCCAAAGCCCATGTTTAACTGGTGGTTCTCATCTAGAGTGCACAGGGAAAACAAGACTCGCCATGCATGAGGCATAACTTGGCAAGTCGCCAGTTTATTGAAGGCCATAAACCTCTGGATCAAGAGAGGCAGAGGGAAAGCTAAACCCAAGAAAAATGGGTAATCAAAGAGGCACGCCCAACCCGGACGGCGAAAGTCGGCGCTCTCGCCGGGCAAGGGAAGGTGGATCTCAACACCCTCGCCCAGACCGAACCGCCTCCTTATTTCCGAGAGGTCAGTATGGGAGTAGCATGAATCGCTCGAATACTGCTCACGGAGGATTCCCGTAGGAGCAAAAGTGTCAGAGTCAGACGAAGGGGAAGACGGAGACGAGGGAGAATGAGGGTGGTCTAGATTCTCCATAGCGAAGATAGAAGTAATACCTGGGGCGGCGAGAATGGCGAGAGAGATGGGTGTGTGAGAATGGTGAAGAAATCAAAGAAAATGGAGGGTTTATTTGTAGAAAAGAAAGAGAAGAGGAAGTTATGAGGTGACGGTTGGGAAAGGGAATAATGGGGGCGGACGGTTAAAGGAGAGAGTTATTGGGGAAGTGTGAGGGAGTGGGGGGTAGTTGGTAGGTTAAGTAAGGGAAGTTATTTGATGGGACATGACCTCTAGTGGAAGAAATTACCATCATTACGTCAAGAGCAATGAATGTCAATTTCTTGGGGGTAATTGTTTGGGTAATTTTTAGTCAAAATTCTAGAAGACCACGCGTGGCAGTTCGTGGTTGGGTCAAAGCAGGAAGAACGGATTGATGATTCAGCAGGCGGAACAAAGAAACACAACACAGCCTCCTATTAGGAAGCCGTCAGGAGGAACAAGAATTGGTCATATAACAAAGCCCCCAAAAGTAGGGGAGTTGAGGGATTTAGGGAATATGCAGCCAGAGTCCAACGGCATGGAGGATTAGGGTTTTGGAAAAGCATATAAAGAGGAGAGACCATAAGCAGAAGGGGACCAACAAATAATCATATCCCAAAACCTAATATTCTACATAATCACGACAAAAACTCTATAATCATTGTATATTTTCCTTTCTGTTCTCACTTGCTCCCATGTAAAGAATTCATAGCATAATATTTGGCGGGATTCCGACTCCCCCCGCGGTTTTTCCCAATTTGGGTTTCCGCGTCACCAATCCCCTTGTGTCTATTTCTTCATTACGTTGATTTATTTTCGTATTTATTGTTTTGCATTATTCTATCGCCATCATTAGTAGCTAACCCAATTGATCATTTTGACCTGATATTAACGATATACAACCCGGTAAATTTTTACCAAAACAACAGACTATAAGGAGAAACTACTCACTCCTAAACTGGGATCGGGTTCAGATGTACCAACCACTGGAGGCTCTACCTTGCAATATGAGTAGCTTGCCAAAGTCAAGATCAAGCTTAATTAAGTCCAAATGCAATTTTCTACCTACTGTGTACAAGACATCCCCATGAATGCACAATTCCTCGTAACATAATGAAACATCAGCTTATAAAAACTACAAATTGAGAAATGTAAGATGGAAATGATCTTTTCTTTTTGTGTTTTTGATTTTTTCGATTTTTTTTTTGATGATTTTTCATAAAAACTAAAAATGAACTAAGAAAATTAAAAGAAAATAAACTAAAAAATCTAAATGCAATCCTAAATGCAGTAAGTCCTAAATGCAAATCCTCCCCCAAGCTAAAACTTCACATTGTCCTCAATGTGCATGCAATTATAACAGAAACAAACCGAGAAACAGTTGGTAGCACACAGAACAAGATGAAATTCTAATGGGAAAAGGGGCTTAAAAAGAAAACTAAAAATGCGAAAAATAAAGGAAAGAAAAATCTTACAAAATGTCTAGCCTCCCCCAAGCTAGTATAAACAAGGGGAGCTCATTGTCATCTCATCACAAAGGCCACCAGCTACAGCCTCTCCTCTCTGAAGGAGGTGGCTCGGATGCGGATCCAGAAGCATCTGTATAGTAGGTATCATCTGCAGAATAATAGCTACCACGAGAAGCAATGATCCCGCTTGGGTTGCTGGCTCTTAAGGACTGGTACTATTCTACTTGGTGATCTCTAAAATCACCTCTATACCCTCCAAAAATCTCAACGCCATAGTCGGTTCCACAGTAATCAGGTCCGGTCTGCTGCACACCTGCATCATAAGCAGTACCATACCCCCCTTCGGGCCAAGTATAAAAAGACGGGTGGGGGCCCTCAGATCTAATCACACCTTGCCTAGCAAAGTGATCATAAATGGGGTGCAAAGAAAGCTGCTGGTCGGACTGAATTCTATTAACGGACAAGGTTAAGGCTTCAAACATGGCGGTCACATCGCCCGTAGCATGGGTCGACTGGGAGGATGATCCTACCTCAGGGCGGCGGGATCTAAGTTGAACAGGGGGTCAATGGGGGTAATATCCCCAACAGGAAGGAAGTAAGTGGGTCGGGGTAAGATAGCCTCACCCTCCTGAAGTTGAGGACGCTGCCTAAGTAATGGAATTTGGTCGATCTCGGCGGTCAAGTTGACCGAATCACGGCCAGCTATCCTCCAAATCATATGGGGGTGGGAGACACGAAACCAGTTAAGCTGAACAAAATAATCATAATCCAACTCATTTCCCATCTCGGTGGGAGGTGTAGTCAATGCCTGAAGGTCAGTGGTGGCTTGGTTAAAATCACAAACTCGCATAGCAAGGTGAGTGATAAGACCTCTATAGACAATGGCAGTGTTCTTAGGATTAATAGCTTTAGTTAACTGAATAGCAAAATAGTACGGAATACTAATAGACCATGGTTCTTCACCATTCACATTCAAAAATCCTCCTAAAATTTCTAACTCCACTCGTCTCACCAAATGAGTTTCAGCACTGTAAGTTTCTTAAACTCAATATTAGACACTTCTAATACCATAATACATTTAGTTTACTCTTAAACTAAATAAATCTTATGCATGCATAACAAAATAATTAGAAGAAAAAATTTCCTTACATTGATTATATGGAAATGGGCACAATATTTGAACTCCTTTCAAATATTGATCTTGAGCTAGTAAGATGAGGATGAAATCCAAGTTTCAAAGTAGAAACTCTCCAATTAGTTGCACCCAAGACTACCCCTTTTTATCTCTACTAAAATACTACACTAGTATTATTAGTAGTAACCCTTTAAAATAAATCTAATAACTCTATTACTACACTAGTAATTTTATTAGAATATGAACTCTAAAATGTGTGAAAACTTCTTGAGTTTTAGAGTAAGAAAGAAGAGATTTAGAGAGATAAGGATTACATGCAAAATGAAATGAGATTGTCTTTTGAAATAAGAAGGAAATAATCCTTCTTATTCTTGGTAGCTATGACCGGCCACCCACCCATCACATGGGTGTGGTGTTGTCCCTTTCACTTGTTCTTAACAAGGCATTAGGTTGAGTGTAGGTATTAGTCTATTGTATGATTGTGTCTAATTCTCAATTAGAATAATACACAAAAACTAATCACCCTAATATACACTACAAAACCGGTGCACCCCACTTAAAATGGGTGTCCATTTTATTTTTGCAATTTGTCATTTGTCACAAGTGTGACATGTGACATGTAACATGTAATTTTGCTTATAAATGTGCATTTAACCAATTTAAATGCAATTTCATAACAAATAAATTAGACTTAACATTTTAAGTCACATTTTATAATTACATGTAAATAAAATGGGTCATCTCATATTTGGTTAATATAATCTACAACAGTTTGTAATTATAATCGACCAATTTTACTTATCTCAAATGTTTCATAAATATAATGCATTCTTAGTAATATAACAATTAAATTACCAAAATGAATCTTATTTAATCATATTACAATAAGATATATTTCTCACTTACAATTTAAACTTGGTTCAATTTAAGGGATTAATTAATCTGTATCACTATACAATTAATTAATGTACATGATTAGGGGATTGTCTTTAGGTGTGACCTCAAGGGATCAACTGATCACCACCGTCATACGACAGTAACGTCAAACTCAATTGAGCCAATCGTTACCGATTTATGTTGACCAGTTGACTATAATATTCATCATCCCTTTGTATTCTTATTATTGAGATTTAATTATGTGATCGCACTATTGTTGAGGACACTTACTCCAACAATCTCCCACTTGTCCGAGACAAGTGTGCGTCACCAATTCTCTTGTCCTATTACAATCTCCCACTCAATGCAAGGTGTCTTGCAGGTCGTACTTGCATTTGATCATATCAAGAGTGGTTTCCTCGATCTGGAGAGTAACTGTCTGACCGGAATTATCTACCATAGATACCTTCCGAGCGTGGCCACGCATTTTCAGCTTACTCCTCCTCGAGTGGCCTTGAGATTTAAAACAACCCTGACAAGGGGTGGACAATTCCTATCGCACTATTCCCTTTGCATAGCCACAGCTCATCATGACCCAAAAGATGCCCATTTGACCCCAGTTACGAAGGTCGTAGAGCATAAATCAAAGTCACTCTGAAACTGTGCCACCTTAGGCGAACAGTCTTTAGTCAAAGAATTGACTAAAAAAGAATACTAGTAGCTCTTGCCACGACCAGGCTACAAGAATTGCCAGAATTCTATAAGCGGTCACTGCCCGACAGATTGTCCCTTACAGTCTGTCTATGTGATCGATTGGTCATCCCTATGACCCTATGACACTTGAACTTGCCATCAATCGCACCACAATCTAGTCACTTCGAGATATCACCTCATATAAGTGACTAGGGGCCAATGCTATGTTAAATCAGTCCACTTTAATGGAGTCCAAAATTGTCTCTACAATCCATTTGGATATAACAAAGCACAAAACAAGTTTTAGAAACTCAAACGATAAATGTGATTATCATATATGAACAATCAACACAATGTTATTGCTTCATATCATATAATCTAAAGTTTATTTCGTCCATGACAATTCATGACGATCTTATTAAATGCAATAAAGGCTTGGGTAGTGAATATACCATATATTCATTTATTCCAACCTTGTGAATTGCTTTTTCCTTCCATCCAACGTTATTCCTAATAACATGAATTCATCTATGTACATGTCTAGATCTCTATCTAGTGTTGGGCTCTTTAACTTGAAAGATACTCCCACTTGTTATCATGATAACTGATAGGTATTTAGGTGAAAGGATCTACTATTAGTTCCTTTTAAACCACCTTATCCTCATCATAATGTACTAGGTCTCTATTTGTAGAATTTATAAGGATTGACTCTTCAATCATTCTTTTAGTTATTCGCTTCTTTTATAACAAAAGTACGCCTAGGATTTCGATAAATCCTTATAAGTTTGGAAATTTGGGTTTGTGTAACTTTTACCACATATCCAAATTTTCTCTACCAAACACAAGAATGAATCCCTAGTTCTCCTTGAGAATCCTATGAATTTTCTAGTCGGCTATCCAATGACACTCATGTGGATTAATTTGTTATAGGCTTGTCATGCTCCCAGCATACAATTTATTTAGGTATGTGCATGTAATGGCATACATGATTGGTCTCATGTGATCAGCAACTCTTAGGTTCAGTGGATGACTATGACCCTTTCATAGTGATCCCACTTTTATCCATATAAACAACCTATTTGACTTGTTGAATAGATTTAAGGATCTTATCGATATAAGATACCTTTTAAATGCCAAGCTAAAATCTTCTATTCCACAATAGATTTTGATTTTAGTATACATGTTGCCCTCTTTCATCCAACATAAAAATCCAACCACTCCTTTCAAAAAGGTAATATGAATATGTCACTCTTAATGAGTGAAACGTCATTCACGTGGAAACCAATTTCTCCCACTGAACTTCATGTCTTTACATGATAACTTAAACTCCCACTTAACTTCATGTCCATACATGACTTTAACTCCCACTGAATTTCATGTCTATACATGACTTTTCGACAATTCGAGTGAAACTCTTCTTATATCTTATAAAAGAAAAGATCATCATAACCTCTAGGTAGATACCTTAGGCTTTGTGTCATGTACGCGTCCTTTTCCAAATCCCTATTTGGACATGTGGTTCTCATTGTGTATCTTGTACACACCTACAATGAGGTATTTCACTGATGATTCGGATCTTAGCATAGTTACGCATTAACTTGGCTTTTGAAGACATCTACATGTCTATTAATGCAACTACAATTGGACAACTCCAAATAAAACATTTTCTTTGCATAGATTCCATTTAGTTTCATAAGTCTCTTATATTAGAAAATCAAAATTTAAAATTTCTAGGTGCTTCCACTTCACAGATCATAATCTTATTATTTCAGGAACATTTTCTTTTGGTCTCGTCACTAGTCTAAGGATTCACCTAAGAACGCTTTCTTTTGGTCTCCTCACTAGTCTTGAGTCTAACCTAAGAACATATTCTTTTGGTTTCCTCACTAGTTCCTAACTAGTTTTTCGTTGTGGCTTATTTTCTCCCACTCTATCTTCAGAAAAATACAACTATTTTCTTTAAAGATAGCCTTATGGGCCACAAACAATTTGTACTCATACTTGTTAGGGAGGTAGAAGTATCACAACATGACCTTAAGTGATCTATTAAAGACTTCTTTGTAAAGACATCGAATCTTAGCTCCAACATAGACTAGTTCTATAAGAGCTAAAGAGGTGAACTCATATTCATGTCATTTACTTTCTTTATAAGTGGTGATGCCAATTGGTTTGGTAGACTCCCTACTTTGAGTTCAATAACTCAATTTTGACTTAGCAATTGATCTTTCAAAGTGAGAATCGAATTCTTAGCCTTTTATTATAATGATCCCATCATCATAATATTTACATGATCAATTTGAGTCGATATAATTTATGTTATTTGTGCAAGTATAGTATGATGACAAGTTTTTAGAACTAAAAGTTTCAACAAACCGAATGACTTGGGTTGAGAACCAAGTCACTAAATCCAATTACAACCAATGTCAATAAAAGGAATTAAACAAATTTCCATGTCAAACAAGGAAATTATAAAAGTTCTAAAAACAATGTCTCAAAATACATCCCAAAATTTTGACAATTCAAAATGAGACCAAGCTTCCATAGATCTTCAATCATGGGTAGCTACCTTAGCTTCCCTTAAAGAGCTTTCTTAGGCTTGCTTGTCTTTGCTTTTATCCTTGCTAGGATGCCCTAATTACAGTTAAATAGGGTAAGAGTCACAACTTGTATCTATATACCAAAGTTGAGATCATAACATAAACGATATGGATAAATATTTACCTACTCGAACAACCTTTCCAGTTTTAAGATCTCCAAGATACTTATAGCAATTCCTCTTTCAATGCCCTACGCCATTACAATAATGACATTTTTCTTTATTGGAGGCACCCTTCTTAGGCATGGGAGAGCTATTCTCAATAGCTTTACCCTTTTCCCTTGAAGGTGGAGGGCTTCTTCCCTTTACTACCACCTTTCTTGAACTTCCCCTTGCTCCTTTTATTAATATGGAGCACATCCTTGGAAGTGCTAACATTTAGCCCATGTCTCCCTTGGCTTGCACGAGCATCTTGTGCATTTCATGAAGAGAGGTTTTTCATGTTATGCATATTATAGTTTACCATAAACTTCACATATGCTTTGATTTTCCCAAGGAATGTTAGACTCGGTCGATAACGAGTTGTTCGGGAATAGTCACCCCTTGCAATTTAAGAGTCTCAACATGCTCAATCAATTTGAGTACATGAGGGCTAACTTTTGGTCCTCTTTTAGGTTCATGTTGAATAATGTGGAAACCGTCTTATATTGTAAGATCCTAGGAGCTTGTGAAAAACATGATCACAAGCTAGGCATAGATCTCATAGGCCGTGCTCATCTTATGGCACTCCTTTGGAGATTGGCTTCCAACGAGAAGATCAAAACGTTTTTGATCACGGCGGACTCTTTGTGGCTAGCCTCATAGGCTCGCCTTGCGTGGCGGTTGACCTTTCATTAGGTGCGGTGGGATAGGCCTTGGCAAGGTAACGAAACCTGTCGTCACCCGCCGCGGCCAAGCGGAGTTGCATATCCCAATTGGTAAAATTAGCGTCATTTTTTTCTAAATTGCATCGATCCATGAAGGATATGAGACATCCGTGAGAATTGGAGCATTGGTGTTGGATGAACTAGCCATTGCGATTGTACAAAGTTAACTACAAATTTAAGACATAAAGGAAATGTTAACATTTATCATTTTAAATACTTGTAAACATTTTAAACAAGTTTTAACATTTAAATAGTGAGCTCTACCCAACTATTATAAATGATTCCGAGATCCAAATTCATATCAACTTGGGCACGGTAAGCCGATTCATCCCTTATTAATACAATTCGGTGGATTAACTCTTTAATCGATTCTACATTAGAACTCTCGGTCGATAATATTACTTTAATATTTATCTTAAGCCCGGAACACATGCGACTACGGTCGCGAATACTTCCGTTGAGCTCAATCCTAATTTCGAAATAATAATATTTATTACCCCACTTACCCAACGTAACAAGTTTAGCACCCCGGTGAGCCGAGCCTACTTCCTTGCGAAATTGGGATTCATGGGTTCTACATTTGGTAAGGCTTGATCTCAATTATTTATTATGAGAGGTCATGTCAATTTATTATCTATCTCGTTTAAGTGAACTAAATCGATGAATTAACGATAATTTTAATTGACACAGTCGAATACTCGATGAAAATGCATGTCATGTTATGGCAATTTGGCAATGCATGCAAACATATTAAATAAAAATGCAAGCATAAAAATAAAACTCCTAGTATGGCCTTTCCTAGAATAGAAAATCATATAATCTATTACAAGCTCGGAAACCAACTCCTTTGGTCCCTTGAACTTCATAAGCACGCCTCCCTAGGTCACCGTCTCTCTCGGAACTCCTTTCCGAATGGCACCGTCTTTGGGAAACTCCGGTTTTACAATTAGTTACAAAATATATAATAAAATTACAATAATTTCCTATTATACATTTGTAAAATAAAATTAATATATATATATAAAAGAGGCTTTTTTCGAGCAATTCTATTGGTCAACATCATCTTTTTCAATTTTTGGAAACCATATTTTAAGATCTTCCAAGATTACGAAAAAGATACTATGTAATATTTTTAATATCACAACTATTATTTACGTAAGAAAAAATTGATTATCAATCTGAAAAAAAAAAATATAATGCAAAATATTTCGAAACTTATATATTTGGATTCTTAAAGAAAAATGCGTTCATTAGAGTATAAATTTTGTATTTTTTATTACCATATCATTTATAAGATCATATATATATAAACTAAGTATATGAAAATTAAATAAATGACTTTTAAAATATTTTTTTATTATTCTAATATTAGTATAATGGTTTAGTAATATTCAAGAAATAATTAATTTATAGAAAAATATGATGTATTATTTATTATGTTATTTGTCCCACATTGAAAAATAACGTAGGTGTGGTGAATATACTACATATAAAAAGTAGAATTGTCCCACATCGAAAATTTACCTTAAGATATGATGGTCCTGTGATTATAAATAGGAGTCAAATTGGAACTTACGTATCCACCCAAAATCTTTTGAGTCTCTTAAATATTGTCTTAGAGATCTAACAAGTTTGTATTATTATCTTTACATCATAAAAAATTAATTTAGGATAGTTTCATAAATAATACTTTGGATATAAAAAATTAAGTGGATAATCTTTTAATTATTATATAAAATAAAAATAATAGAAATATATATTTTAAAGAAAAAGATGGTGTACTACTTAATATATTATTTTTCTCACATTGAAAAATAATGTAGATATTGTAAACATATTACATATAAATTATAGAATTATCCCACATCGGAAAAAAAACATAAAGTGGTTAATCTTATGATTATAAGTAGGTGTCGTCCTTAAACCTTAGGTATTAACCCAATTTTTTTTGAATCTCTTAAAAATTGTCTTAGAGATCTCTTAAAAGTTTGTAGATGTGATGAATATACTATATATAAATAGTAAAATTGTCCCACATCGTAAAATTAACATAAGGTGGGTGATCCTATAATTATATATAAGAATCATCCTTTGACCTTATATATCAAAGTAAAATCTCCTATAATTATATATAGGAATCATCTTTTGACCTTTAGATATCAAAGTGAAATCTATTAAGTCTCTTAAGTATTGTCTTAGAGATCTCTTAAAATTTTGTGTAATTATTATCTCCACAATTGTTAAATTTACATCATCAAAAATTAATTTAGAAAAGTATTATTAAAAAAAATTTAAGTATCATAACAAAAATTATAAAGATAATATATTTACATTCGTGGTAAAAAAACTCGAAAGTATAGAAACTCATACTATTTATTTGCACATACTTGGTGTAATTTTTAGTATATTATTTATCCCACATTGAAAAATAATTTAGGTATGGTGAATATATTATTTATAAATAGTAGAATTATCCCACATTAGAAAATTATCATAAGGTGGATGATCTTATGATTACAAATAGGAATCATATTTGAAAATAAAGTTTGAACCCAAAATCTTTTGAGCCTTTTACATATTGTCTTAAAAAGCTCTTAAAAGTATGTATTATAATCTAAACTATAGTTAAATTTACATCATTAAAATTAATTTAGAAAAGTATCATAAATAATAATTTTGATGATAAATTATTTAATGTGTTATTTGAAAAACAATGTAGATATGGTGACTGGTGAATATATACTATGTATAATATATACTATGTATAAGTAGTAAAATTGTCCCACATTGAAAAATTATCATACGGTAGTGTGATCATAAATATGATCATCTTTTTTATATTGTTAATAAAAGACTTTTAAAATATAATAAGTGACCTTTAAAATATTCTTTTATTATTCTAATATAGAAAAAGATGGTGTACTATTTAGTTTTTTATTAGTCCGATCCCACATTGAAGAATTATGTATGTATGGTGAGTATATTACATATAAATAGTAAATTGTCCCACATCAAAAAATTACTATAACATATGGTGATTTTATGATTCTAAATAGTAGTCATCCTTGAACTTAGGTATAAACCCACAATTTTTTAAGTCTCTTAAGTATTGTGTTGAAGAGTTCTAAAAATTTGTGTTATAATCGTCACAATAGTGAAATTTACATTATTAAAAAGTAATTTAGAAAAGCATCATAAATAATAATTTTGATGATAAACTACTTAATGTGTTATTAGTCCCACATTGAAAAATAATGTATTTGTGATAATATATATATATATATATATATACTAAGTATCAATTGTAAAATTATCATATGTCGGAAAATATCATGAGGTGGAGTGATAAAAAATATGATTATAAATTGGAGTCATTTTAGTCTCTTAAGTATTGTCTAAATGAACTCTTAAAAGTTTGTATTTTATCTCCACAATAATGAAATTTAAACCATCAAACTTAATTTAGGAAATTTAGGAAAGTATTATATAAGTAATAATTTTGATGGTGTACTACTTAATAAGTTATTTGTCACACATTGAAATATAATACAAGTATGGTAAATATGCTACGTATAAATAGTATAATTGTCTCACATCGTAAAATTATCCTAAGGTGGGCCGATCCTATAATTATAAATAGGAGTCATCATTAGAACTTAGATATCAACCCAAATCTTTTGAGTCTCTTAGATATTGTCTTAGAGAGTTCTTAAAAGTTTGTATCCACATTACTGAAACCTACATTATCAAAATGGAATTTAGGAAGGTATCATAAAAAAATAAAATGAAAAATCTTTTAAATTTATTTATCTCAATAAACATTTCATGTATTATATTCAAGTGATGCTTATAATTTTTATATAAACCCTTTTACATTTCATTTCACAAAAAAAATATTGTGAAAATGAGTCATCTTTCAAAGTTAGATATTCACCCAAAATCTTTTGAATATCTTAAAGTATTATCTTACAGAACTCTTAAAAGTTTGTATTATTATCCCCGCCTTAATGAAATTTACATCATCAAAATTAATTAAGGAAAATATCATAAATAAAAATTTAAGAAAGTATCATAAATAATAATTTTAATGGTGTACAACTAAATATGTTATTTGTCACACATTGAAAAATAATGTAAGTCTGATGAATATACTATGTATAAATAGAGGAATTCTCCCACATCGGAGAAATATCATAAGCTGGAGTGATCATGCGATTATACATAAGAGTCGTCCTTGGACTTAGATATCAATCCAAAATCGTTTAAGTCTCTCAAATATTGTTTTAGAGAGCTCTTAAAATTTTGTATTAATTATGAAAATAATCTAATTATAAGATTCGTAGTAAAAAAATGTTATCATTATAGTATAAAATCTCAAATTATTTGCACATACTTGGTGTAATTCTTAGTATGTTATATATCACACCTTGAAAAATAATGTAAGTGTGGTGAAGATACTAATACCTATAAATACTAGAATTGGTGAAGATACTAATACCTATAAATAGTAGAATTGCCCATATCGGGCAATTACCATAAGGTAGGGTGATCAACCCAAAATCTTTTGATTCTCTTAAAGTTTTAAGCATTGTCTTAGAGAGCTTAATTCTTAGGTACCTTGGATCATTTTTCGAGTCATATAGATCAAATATAACTTGATTCTTGGAAAGGTTGGTAAAATATGTTTAAAATAGAAGTTGAATAAATATATTAATATTATTTTCTTAACATTACGGAGTATATTTTATTATAGTCTTAAAATTTTAAAATTTTAATTTTACAAGTTAATTGTTATAGGAAAATTATGAAAATGACATTAACGTAAACCCGTGCATCGCACGGGCATGAAATCTAGTAATACAATAAAAGTGATTCGAGATCACATTAAATTACAACCGAATCAATATTCCCTTACATTTCGGGCAATATCGATTAAAACTAAGGCCATACAAGGAAAAATTACATAATTCCAAATTACATAAACCAAAATATGACATTCATAAATTGAAAATATGACATTCATACATAAAATGCAGCATTATAATATGTATAAAACATGCTCATGTTAAATGCAACTCTGTAACAACCCGAAAAATGCCGATTTTTTCTAGTTAAAATATTACTAACACTTTTCAGTAGAACTTAAGTTTTTAAAATAGGAATTTTTGTTCCGAGTCTTATTTTGAAATTCCGCGTTCGTATTTGGAATTTTTGAGGGATTCCATGAAAAGACCTTTTTTAGTCATCTTTGACTTTTCTTGACTTTTAAGTCGTCTTTGACTTTTCCTTGACTTTTTAAAGTCGTCATTGACTTTTTCTTGACTTTTAAGTCGTCCTAAACTTTTCTTGACTTTTAAGTCATCTTCGACTTTTCTCGACTTTTCAGTCAACTTTGACTTCCGTTGACTTTTCCCGACTCGTCTCATAAGTATGAAGACCGAAATTTTTATTTAAAAAAATAATATTTTTGATTTATTTTTATTTAGATTTATTAAGATTTATCATAATTTAATATTATTATTTTGAATTTATTCGGAATTTAAAGAATAACGTTTACGGTTTTTAACCAAACGCGTCATTTAACTATTCCAGACGCATCGTAAAGCGCGCAACAAAATCGAAACTTGACTTTGGCATGAGTCATGCGGCCATGTCATCGTTTTCCACTCACGATTGGATATTTTAATTGATTCGATTAAAATAATACAAATATCTTAGATATTTGTTACTTTATCGATCCGTCAACGTAGATTACGCAAATCGAGCAAAAACAGACCCGTTGTCTCACCATACCACACGGCTCTCCTCTCCTTTTTCCCTCCTCTAATAGACTTTGATATTTTCATTACTTTTGATTAATATATCATAATATCTAGTTCACTATTCGCTTTATCGATCAGT
>JAIUZE010019651.1:0-30468 GCA_022085475.1 Heliosperma pusillum
TAAATAACAATAATATAAACAAAAACAAAAGTATGTAACATTAATTCGTCGAGTAACTCGGAATCGTTACCTTAGCTAGCACAAAATCAAGTAGCACCAAAATAAGAAGTAAAAACCCGTCTACTAATCTTCTCCTAATATATACGAGTCACCAAACTCGTCTTCAAAATCTTCTCCTATAAGAAATGACAAAAATAACATTATTAGAAATAAAAAACTTGATTTCAACAATTAAAGTGTTGAAAACGATTTTGTCGGAATTGAAAATAAAACGTACGCGGAGATGGAGAGCGGAGAGGAGACTCTAGAAATATAAGTTAGGACGGATTTGAACAAGTAACGAAGGTTTTATGACGATTTTGCTCAAGAACGATGAAGAACGCTCAAGAATACCAAGAACGATTTTGATTATATTAAAGAAAGTATTAAAAAGGTATTAAGTTGATTTAGTGTAAAATGAAAAGATAAGTGGTGAGTAAGTGTGGGGAGTGTGCCGTGTAATTATAGGGGATTACGGGAGTCGGGTTTTGAATTTGTTGTTACGGGATTGACTCGGGTTTTATAAATGTGTTATGGTAATTAATTAGATATTAATAGATTTTAAGATAGTTTAATCAAATATCTAGATATTAATTAGATATTATGTTATTGTAATCAAAAGAAAGAAAATATCTAGTCCTAAGAGGAGGAGGGGAACCGTGTGGTTGTAGAAGAATCGGATCTGTTTTTTAAGCGATTTGCAGAGTTTAAGTTGACGGATCGATAAAGTTACAAATATCTTAGATATTCGTATTAGTTTAATCAAAAGAACTAAAAGATCTAAAGTGAGTGGAAAAAGATGACATGGGGCGTGTGACTCATGCCAAAGTCGGGTTTCGGGTTTGTTTTCGGAACTTAATTGCCGGGAAGAGTGTAAATGACGTTCGGGGTTAAACCGTAAAACCTTCTCTTTAATTCCGAATAAATTCAAAATAATTATATTAAATTATCATAAATTCAAATAAATCTTAATAAATTAAATTTATTATTTTTCAAATATAATTTCGGTCTTTCAAATTACGGGGTGAGTCGGAAAAGTCAACGAAAGTCAAAGTCGACTTAAGAGTCAAGAAAAGTCAAAGACGACTTAAAAGTCAAGAAAAGTCAAAGACGACTTAAAACGGGATTCTCATGGAATCTCGCGGAAATTCCAAATACGAACTCGGAAATTCCAAATACGACTCCAAACAATATATTCTAAATTAAAACTTAAGTTTGCTGAAAAGTATTCGTAAAATATTTTCACTAGAAAAATTGGGTACATTTCGGGTTGTTACAATGTCTCCAAGGGATAGGGGTTGGTGATAGGGGTTGGAAACAGTTATCGAGTAAGCATAGTAAAACCGTCGAAACTTGCTCAATCTTACTCGGAATGACTTGAAACTTGTTTCCTTTACTCCTAACCTCCAAAACTTCATAGCATGCCGTATTAATCTCATGCACTCGTTCTTCTTAGCTTCACCTTGCTCGATATTCATTCAAATGTAAGGATTTGACATAAAAACGGCCCAAAAGCCCATCATATCCTACAAATGACATAAAAACACGAGAATACTTCTAAAGAAGCAATTAGCTCTTAAAACACTATAAATTGTAACAACCCGGATTATTAAAAAAAAATACCTTAATAATAAATAATCTGTAACAACCCGGATTATTATATATAAGAAAAACCTTATTATAAATATTTCATCAGAGTATAAAGATGAAACAAGGGTCAAGGTGGCGGAAACACCTGACCAATCCGGTTCGATACTCAAATCCAAAACTAAACTATTACATTATTAATATTCATAAACTAGATTAACTTCCTAAACAATTTATTTATCTCGCCACGAGTCTTTCCATCCCAAGCATCCAGACACAAGCAGCAATCACTTGAACCTGAGAATGGGAGGTCGACAATCAGCCGGGAGTAACTAGATGCTCTCTCAGTCATGTTTACAAGAGGCTGAATTAATAAAAATCTATAACAACATACAGTAATCATAAAACACATGTGAAACAATTTATACAATATGACATACATTCGAACTTACCAAGACGGAACCAAACCTACATGAATGCAATCATGCAGACCTAGACCATATGCAACCACTAGACCATGAATACATTCAAGACCCAAATTAGCACACGATCCATAGCAACATAAGGCACAATGCTAGCAAGAAAGCATAGCAAATATAGCGAACGCCTGTTAGAGCGTATAACCACTGCCTCTAACTTGACAAAGCGTATAACCACTGCCTCTGTCGGTTGTGGAACGTATCACCACTGCCTCCACGGTACTATGTATAGCGTATCACCACTGCCTATATGCCTAAAACCTGGCCAGACCTCTCGATGCATTAACTGTACATCGAACGATACTCGGGACCCAGAGCATTTAAATGATGTCTTTGGCCACCCACAAACATAGACAAACTAAACCCCCGAAGGGCGGCTCTTGATTCATTCCGATAGTTTTTAACTGATACTACCATCATCTATTCGAACTAGCCAACAAAAAAATGCACAGTTTAACTGACTATACAAAACATGCGTGAACAACATCACGACTCAACTCAGTAGAACAGTTTAACTGACTGTTCCACCTCAACTCATAGAACAGTTTAACTGACTGCTCTACTCCTTAAAGAATGAGAGTAACCAAGATAATATGCAAACATACTGTTATAGTTCGACTAACCATAACACCACACATAAGCAAGCACAGATGACCAAAGGTTATAGTATCTTGACCTATAACATTACACCTCAAATGTCATGTTATAGTTCAAGCTACCATAACACCAGACACAAAAGCATACAACAACTCAATGTTATAGTACCTCCTACTATAACCTTCACTCAACCCTAGTGAAGTTATAGTAACCCCAACTATAACCTTGGTTAAGCTTGTTAGGTTATAGTATCATCAACCATAACCTTCGCTTAACTCTAGCAGAGTTCTAGTACACCACTTATAACCTTAGTTAAGCTTGTCAGGTTATAGTATCATCAACTATAACCTTCACTTAACTTCATCAAAGTTATAGTACCTTCAGTTATAACCTCCACTCAACTTTAGTGAAATTATAGCACTTCAAGCTATAACATTATACGTGCGAGGTTATAGTATCATCAGCTATAACTCTCTTCCGTCACGGGTTAGTCCTCTATAACACCATCACCGAGGGGTCGACTCCACGGTACAAACCGCCATGTCACCACAACGAGTCTTGTTATAGTACACCGCACCATAACGTCACTTTCAAAGTTATAGCTCAAATAGGTAAAACCAGGGTATCTTACATGCAAAGTTATAGTTTAATATGTTATAACTTTAATGATATAAACCAAAACCCTAATTCCTTAACATAAGCAAACCCTAACCTCTCCCACAAGGAGGAGGCCGAAACCCTAGGCCACGGCAACCCCACGGCCGCGCCACCACCAACGACGCTAGGGTTCGCGATTTGAACCGTAGTTCGCACACCAAATGAATAATTAAAAATAGAATAACAACATAAATATTAAATGCAATTAAACATGTGAATCATAAGCGTAAATAACCACACAAACAATTAATCATACAATCAATCATTATATCATGTTAATAATGCACTATCTATAAACATAATTAAAGGAAAACACTTAGTTACCTTTATTACGCAACAAAGACCGCAAAATAATCTTCATCTTCCTAAAAATGCCATTAATATTGTGCTACAGAAATCCTCCTCCAAAAACGGCCCAAAAAAAAGACATCTTCTTCTTATTCTTATTATTTACAATCAAATATATAAACCCTAAAGGTAGGTCTAAACCCCATACAATCGAGTCCCTTAAAAATATTATGAATAGAAAATATTGTAAAAGTAAGAACCAAGATTGTAAATATATAATTTATATTTGATTTGAATAAAAAAAGTTGCATAACAATGGAATTAAAGGGAAAAAAACGAAAAAGAGAAGATAATGAAGGGCTGCGGCAAAAGGCACGCAGAGAAAATAAAGGGAGAAACTTGCTTGTTAGGTTAGATTTTTTTCTATTTATAAGAGAGTTTAAGTGGGCTTTTGATCCATTAGCTCACAAGATGGATAATCCAATTACAAACCAAGTTTAGTATAATTAAAATGCTCAAAGAGTTTATATAGGTGAAGTAGTTATTAGATTTAAATAGTCAAATCGAGCACAGACATTTTAACCCATCCAAATTAGGTAAAAAATGGAAAATAACAAAATAGAGATCGCAAGCGTTAAATACGCATTAAAATAATTAAACTCAAAAAATAATTGATTAAATAAATAAATTTTCGGATAAAATTTATTATAAAAATACGGGGTGTTACAATAAATAGTGAATAATAACATGTAAATACGAGCTAATATGAGTGATAAAAGTATATAAATATTGGACACATCATAGACCTTTTTCTTTTATTTAATTTCTAGTTTAGTTTTAGTTCTATTTTATAGTTTAATTGTTTTTCATTTCTTAGTCATTTTCATTTCCTAGTTAACTCCATTCATAAAATAAAAGTGACAAAACTCAACTCAATCAATCGTGCTGGATAAAAATCAACCACAACCTTTTACAAAATTTCTCCCGTCTCCCCGAGATCGACCCCTTACTTCCCTAATGCATTCATATGTTATTAGCCTAGTCCAAGGGTTATTTATCTTTGATTTGGGTATGCGACTAAATCCTATCAGCATTACATTTGGTATCAAAGATTCTCATCCTGAATATCATACACTGAATTCCACCATTAAAATTAGGGTTTCAGCTAGAAGTTCTGGGTGATTGATTTCTGGGTTGGTGTTGAATCAAGATTTTGGGGGAAGCAATTGAAACTGACTCGTCTTACTTTTGCCCAACTGTCTGCAACAATGGAGAAAATAATAAAGTCAATTGAAGATCAAATGGCTACAATATTGCAAATCTTCAAGATAAAGCAACAGAAAATGCCCAAAATAATAATAATGTAGGAGTACATAACCCATGTATAAACACTAATCGAAATCTAGGTTTTAATCCTAAGGTTGAATTTCGTGTGTTTAATGGTATGTTCCTAGAATGGGGTTATAAGAGTGTGCTAGATATTTTGAGTTGTGCAAGATTTCAGAACGTCAAAAAATTGATTTAACATCTTTGTATATGACTGGAAAAGCTGAATTGTGGGTGCATAGTTACCTTGCTGTTATGAGAAATGTGGATTGGGATGATTTTAAAACTGATTTGTGTGCTAGATTTAGGGAATAAATTGATAGCAATATTGTAGAAGAATTCAATAAACTTCACCAATCTGGTTCAATTGATAAATATTTGGATAGTTTTGAACATTTAAAAGGTCTAATGCTTCACAGAAATCCTCTCTTACCTGACCAATACTTCCTTGATAGTTTTATTAAGGGATTGAAGGTTGTTACTAATCCATTTGTAAAGGCTTTTAAACCAGTCATCATAGCTCAGGCAGTTGAGTATGCTAGGTTGCAGGAAGAGGCTGTGAATGCTACAAAAAATTTGCACAAACCTATTTTGGATAACCCAGTAAATCGACCCACAAAATATAGCCCCAAAAACAAATTTTAATCAGAGAAATATACCTCCTCTATCTGTAGATGTGGAAGAAAGAAGGAGAAAGAATCTTTATTTTCATTGTGATGAAATTTACACACCTGGGCATAGGTGTAAAGGGAAGTTGTATATGATCCAAATTGCTCCTTTTGAAGAGACTGAGGAAGTGTTTAAAATAGAAAAAAAATCTAATGAGGTATCTATGAATGAGGAAATGGATGAATCAGGAATGATGGAAGAGTTAAGAGGAACGACCATTGATTTCTTTGAATGACATCTCAGGAAATAATGCATATCTGACCATGAGAGTGACTGGTATGGTGAGAGGAAATACTGTACACATTCTAATTAACTCAGAGAGTACACACGATTTTTTGGATGAAGGCACTGCAAGGAGATTAGGGTGCAAGATTACTGAAACTTACCCCTTAGAAGGTTTAGTATCAAATGGAGACTCAAAATGTGACCACCAAGACTTGTAATAATTTCACTTGGCAATTTTTGGGAGTAGAATTTTGTACATAAGTCATGATTGTGCCCTTGGGGGATTGAGATGGTCCTTGGAATACAATGATTAGCATCCCTAGGGCATGTTCAGTGGGGCTTTTATCAATTGAGAATGTAATTCAGTTTTAAAGGAAAGAAGGTGTTGTTAAGGGGGATCACAAAGGGTAAGCTGCAATGGATAAAAGGGAGAAACTTGTGAAGGTTGTGGTTAAAGGAGGAACCTCGAAAAAAGGAATAAGAATGGACAACTTTTCACATTGCAGGTGCAACTGAAATAACTCAATAACACAGCTGATAGTGCACACAATATACCTGGCCCTATTAAGTCTGTTTTGAAGGAATTGTCTGACTTATTTGTGGAACCAAAGTCTTTACCTCCTCACAGAAACCATGACCACAGGATACACCTGCAGCAAGGCACTAAACCCATAAATGGAAGGCCTTATAGGTACCCCATAATTCAAAGAAATGTCATTGAGATGATTACGAAGGAGATGGTGGAGAATGGCATAGTAAGGCGTAGCCAAAGCACTTATGTATCTCCTTTTGTGTTGGTAAAAAATAAGGATAACACTTGGAGACTGTGTGTGGATTACAGGCTCAACAAAAGCACGGTCAAAGATAAATTTCCTATTCCGAACATTGATGAGCTCTTGAATGAACTGCATGGCTCAAGAATTTTTTCTAAGATTGATCTTAGAGCAGGTTATTGGCAAATCAGAATGTATTATGATGATGCACAAAAAACTGGTTCGGGAACTCATCCAATGCACCCTCAACAATCCAGAGTCTAATGACTCCATTTTTAAGCCATTTTTGAGGAGTTTCATTTTGGTATTCTTTGATGACATACTCATTAACATTCATGATTTGAACACATGTGTTACTCATCTTAGAATGAATTTACAGATACCATGAAAGCATCAGTTATATGCTAAGATAAGTAAATGTTCTTTTGGAGTTCCTGAAGTGGACTACCTAGGTCATATAATTTCTAAGGAGGGGGTTTCCACTGATTCAAAGAAAGTGAAGGCAATGTTAGAGTGGCCAAATCCTAAAAATGTTAAGGAGTTGAGAGGATTCTTGGGATTAACAGGTTACTACAGGAAGTTCATCAGAGGATATGGCATTATTAGCAAGCCATTGACCAATTTGTTACAGAAATATGAATTCCAGTGGGATGAGCAAGCAACAATGGTCTTCCAGAAATTACAAAGGGCAATGAGTCAAGCACCAGTATTAGCATTACCAAAGTTTTCAGAGCCGTTGTGGAGTATGATGCATCTGAATTGGCATTAGAGCAGTCTTATCTCAACAAGGACATCCAATTGCTATTAAAAAAGCAATGTATTGGCTGACAAACACAAGGCACTTTCCACTTATGAACAAGAATTACTAGCTGTGATCTTAGCAATTGGGAAATTGAGACATTATTTAATTAGGCAACAATTCATTATTAAGACTGATAATTTCAGTTTAAAGTACATATTAGAACATAATATAACAACACCTTTCTAGAGTAAATGCCTCCCAAAACTATTAGGGTTGGATTATGAGGTGGTATATAAGAAAGGGAAGGAAAATGTTGTTGCATATGCACTTTCAAGAATCTCTGGGGCTAATTAATGGCAGCTGTGGTGACACAAATAAGATCAAACCTGCTTCAAAGGATAGTGGACGATAGGCAACACCCTAAGTGTGTGTAGCTTATCCAACAACTTCAAGCTGGAATACTTCAAGGAAGGAAATTTTAATGGAACAATGACAAATTACTCAAAAAGGGTAAATTGGTGGTGGGTCCAAATCTTGTAATAAGAGAGGACATTTTCAATATAATGCACAAGTCTGCTATGGGTGGACATTCAGGTGTTCATGCTACCATGAAAAGAATCTCCAATCTATTCTATTAAAAAACATGAAAAGGGAGGTGAAGAATATGGCCAGGGAGTGCACTGCCTGTCAACAAAACAAATAGCTACTACAAGCACTTGTTGGCCTCTTGCATACCAATTTCAGATGCAATTTTGGATTAATATCTCAATGGACTTCATATAAGGGTTGCCTAAATCACAAGGGAAAGATATTATATTGGTGATAGTAGACACGCTTAGCAAGTATTCACATTTCTTACTCCTAACTCACCCATTTACTGCAGTAAGTGTAGCAAAGGTATATTTTGATCATGTGTTTAAATTACATGGGATGCCCAAGCTATAATCAGTGACATAGACAAGATCTTTTTTAGCAAATTCTGGCAAAAATTGTTCAAACTACACAAAGTGAAGCAATTAATGTCATCTGCATACCATCCCCAAACAAATGATCAACAAAAATTGTGAGAAAGTGTTTAAAGACATACTTGAGATGTATGACTGGTGAGAGACCTAAGGACTGGGCAAGTTGGGTTCTTTTGGCTGAATGGTGGTACAATAGCAATTACCACACTGTTAATGAGACTACTCCTTATGAAGTAGTATATGAACAGCCTCCCCATGTACATTTCCCAGATCTACCAGGAGATAGTTCCATGCCTACAATAGATAGGAGCTTGACTGCAGGGAGGAATGCATCTCCATGCTCAAGTTTCATCTGAAAAGAGCTCAAGACATAATGAAGAATCAAAGTGATAAGCACATATCTGATGTGGAGTTTGGAACTCGAGATCTGGTTTATGTCAAACTGCAGCCCTATAGGCAACATTCACTGGTTTATATAGGTCTTGTCAAAAGCTAGTACCCAAATTCTTTGGCCCTTTCGAAGTCTTGAAAAGAACAGGAATAGTGGCATATTCAGGATGTTGTCTACTTGTTGATATATTGTTTCAATGGGACTCCTGATGATGTAACCTGGGAATTGTATAATGATTTTGTTAAGAGCTTCCACGAGTTTAAAGTGGATTAAAACCCGAAAACAAGTTTTTATTTTAAGGAGGATTGTAACAGAATTTCCGTTTCAACAAATAAACCACGTCATCAAATAAGTTGGAAACAGGCTGTCAATTGCTAGCAAACTTTCCCGCCAAATGACTTGTATATAAATAGCATTACTTTGTTCATAACAGATTAGCTTACAATTTTTACTCAAATCCTATGTAATCTTTAGCTTAGAAACTTGTTATAGATACTCTTGTAATCTTGTTCCAAGTTGATACAATTTAATCTTTCAATTGAATTGATTTCTTCAATTTAGAATTCCTTTATTAGATTTAGCCTTTGCAATTCATTTTTCGGATTTAATTCCCTGAAGTGTATCACAGTTTGGTTTAAAACATTCCTGAATTTTCTCATACGGTAAAGTTCGGCAATTTCACCAAATAACAATCGGCTATACAAAACTATAGGTTTATTTTTTGTTACATTGATACAAAACTATAGTGCAATGCGTCTTTCATATGCCTTGCTTGCATGGAAGCTGAATTTTCTGGCATCACCCAACATAAAATCAAATTTTCGCCAAGTATACAATGAAGATGATGTGAAGCATGTACCTCCTTAGCATGGAAATGATCAAGTACGAATAGGACTGCTTACAGTACCGATTCGGAAAATTCTACAACCTTTTACACCATACAACTCTCACCTCGCTGAATGAAGGTGAGATCATTATACATGAAATCAACTACTCTTAAACGTTCAAGAGACCAATACATGTTTGACCGATCACATTTAGTCTATCCAACAAGATTATCAAACCGTCAATTGTAATTCTCCATCCGTAAGCAAAACGAAAAACTTAACAGGGAAGGGAAACCTTCTATTTGCTGTCACTACTCCATGGAAAAGAAACTAACAAGGGAAAGAACAGAGGAAATTTCTGAGACACACTAACTAAACAGTGTATATGAAGTACCTATGCCAGTGTAGAACTTTGTGTTCATTTCCCAAGTAGCTGATATATAACACTATTCATGAGGATTGTGAATGAGAAACTTAATATTTGTGCTCAATATTCTCTGTCTCTCTTCATGCAAGCCAATGAAATTCCGGAGCTGAAAGGACTTCAGATAAAAAAAAATCCAGCAGAATGGTTGCTTAAAACAGAACTCTGCTATCTGGATATGACTGAAATTTTAAATGGTGAACAGAACCAAAGCCGGTTTAGTAGAGTGGGCCACACTATAAATCCGCTTTGGTCAGCCAACCAAACAACGAGGAGAACTTACTGGGTGCAGGCTTTTGAACAGGAGATTTTTTGTGTAGATCCTTCACCGTGCAGATGTCGTGATAATCGATCTTCAAATGAGGCTCAAGTATTTTTTCCTAAGAGACAAGAAAGCAACTTAATAACGGAGGAAAGATCAGATATTTTTTCATCACACAATTTATACCAATGGCTACCTTGAAAACTTCAAACGGGCAGAAGTCTGAATTATCGCAGCCCTGTTCAAAAAGGGATAGATGTGTGAAATGTTATTATGACAAGAAGGGATAAATTGATAATGATAAAACTAAGCTCAGTGATGTCAAAAACACGTTAAAGACAGGGAACTAAGCATTTGGAAACTATGTTACCAAACTCGGTTAAAAGTATCCAACATGGATAAATTTATGAAAACTCATTCGTGGATTAAAATCAAAGTCCAACTGTCGTACAGATGGCAATTTTGGAAGATAGGACACACAAAGTAATGCGAAGAGCCAGAATAAAATAAGCATGAGAAAGTAAAGGCAATGTGAAGTTGTGAACAACAACATATTTTGTTCTCAAGTGTTCGATGAACAAAAAAAGTGAGGTTAAGGTGCTTTTTACTTCTCCTTGATGTTATATACTCCCTCTTATTCAATAGATTCCTTACATTTGCTTTTGGTGCGGTTTTTTAGGAAAACATGTGCAAGTAGGTAAAGTGCATTATATAGAGCAAATTAGCCAAAAGACGAATATTTAATGAATCTATTGAACATACCAAAAAAAAAAGGAATATGTAAAGAATCAATTGAATCGGAGGGAGTGTCATTATATTGTGTTCGGTAGTGTCATTCAGGGCAAAAACAGTATTCCAACAGTCAGAAAATAAGAAATAGGACCCACACACCCTTTTTTAATTATTAACATTTTTTTTCAAAAAAAAGAAGAATCTTTCATACACTTCAATTCTAAACTTACTTTCCTGCAAATCAATGTGTTGTGAATCTATCAACAGATGAATCTTACCGGTAAAGGTACTGGATGCTCATTGTGCAGTACGTGCACATAATACTTGTTTGATTTTGGGGCTGGGCAACTATAAAGTACAAGCATATTGTTTCCACCAAACGGGGCCACAGCACTTCCCCTCCAATTTCTTTTTTTGGGCGGCCTTGGAGGGAGCTCTAAAGGCTCTTCCCTTTGTATCAGATTGTATTCTGCAATGCATTAAAATGAAAGCACCAATTAAGATCTATTTAGTGGTAGAATAACGAAAGATACTAGATATAATATTCCTAACCGGATCCTTGAAGGAATAGACCAAGTAGACATGAGAATGGAACTACAGTCTCAGCATGAGCAAATCGAAGCCGTGCCTTCTCATAATTCCCACTTGGAAGTTCTTCTGCAAGATAGATGTGATATTGCAGTGAGCATGAGTGATCCCCGAGTACACAATTTCGATACATATAAAAACCTAGTAGTTTGAAGCTTCAAACTCAACAAGATCACAGATTCATAGCAAAATAAAGAGACAAGATATCTTCTTTCCTTTGCATAAAAATAAGTCCACTTTACCACGGTTAGAGCTGGCAAGTCTGACCCGATCCGAATGACCCGACTCAACGCAATGACGACACGACCCGATGATCAGTGACCCAAACCTGAACCCGATATTGACCAGAGTAAAATGATGACCCGACAATTATTAAGCTTAATAAGAATAATAATGAGAGCGATTCAGGTTTTAGTTTGATATGTTTGACTTAATAATGAAGTAACAAAAATACTAAATGGTCCAAAACTAATCTTGATGTTAAAAAATTAAAGTAATGTGATAAAGTAACTAGACCCAATAATGACTTGACCCAAACCCAACCTAGGTCCTAGTACATCATTTTACCCAAAATGACCCGACCCGAAAGGGTAAGCTGACCAGAAACCGACGCGACTCGAAAGGATAGGCTGACCCAATTGCCACCTCTAAGTCCATGGTTGCCTAATTTGTACCAACTACTACGCTCCAATACAAATATGTAATGTGCATACACAATACGCTTGTTTGCAATGTAATATATATATATTTAAACCAGAAATCCTAATACATTAAATTACACACAATGTATGTAGGAATTAGTTTACGATTCTCTGCGAATGGAGCCCTCCGAGAAGGTACAAGATGACAAGGTTTAGGATTCAAATAGGCGAAGGTAAAAAATGTCTCAAGAGATCGCAAGTATTCAAACAAGATAATGAAAAACCATTGGACGGCTTAATATTATGTTGATTATTGTCTTCAGCATAGTGACAGATAATTAGCATTTCGGATTATATGGAGTTAAAAATTAGGCAAAATGTGATTAGCCAAGTTCAAGAATTTGGCTATTTTATCCTCATAGCCGAAAATTATGAAACAGTTTACTGTGAGGAGCAAAGACTTCAAGCTATTCAGAACGAGTTCGTGTTTGTGTACAAATTTATGTTGTGTTTTCAAAAGTTAGTTGGAGTTTAAATACCACCAAGATGTTCCTAGAATTAGGTACAACTAGGGCAGGTAAAGGATAACCTATCCTATTTGATTCTGTTCTATACAATACTGGCGAGTTTTCAAACAAGTGTATCAAGATTTTACAATAGATCAACAAGAGTTTCTATGAATGAAAAACATGAATTCAATTTTTTCTATGAACTTTTATCGGCCTTTGCCATTGATAACTTCAAAGGTCAGCTGCTTTACATTGTGTATTTCTGTTTGGTAATTTGGTGCTAGAAATTTGCACAGCATATGAATAATGAAGCACATCAATAGCTTTCATTTAATAGTATCGGGGGTGGGGGGTTGAAGGACCCAGGGATAATCCATCGGATTTGTTGTTCAAGATCCATTATTTCAGGCTAGTAGATACAGATTGGATCTGTTTAAACATTGGCTCTCACAAAAACGCATCTGGATCCAACTGAATCTGATCCAAATGCAGCCTTCTACTACACCCTAGATTGAATGTGAGATTGAGCTTTATACCACATTTGTCTACATGAGGGGGGAACTAGGTCATATACCATACTTCCCTCTGTGTACGTACCGAGACTTTGTTAAGCATTAGGGCTGCATACAAGTGATTCCAATAAATGTTCACTTAACAAGTAATAGTTCAAGATTCAAGAGTTACTGGCCATCACAATACTTACAAATAAGTCAGGATCCTGTCTAACACACAATAAACAAATAAATAAATAAAAACTCACTGACACAGTAAAAATCAACAGGCCAAACAAACCAGTAACATAAGGATATTAATGGTACCTTTATTAGCCTTGATAGCGACCTCCATGGACTCGACTACGTCTTTTAACAAAGGCAATCCCATACGATAGTTCACAGAATTTCCATATCCTTTCAGTATAAATCCCTCCAGATCATCAGTCCACTCCAGCAAAGCAACCTACAAATGGAAGCATCATAATTAGTAGGATTAGTAGAAAGAAGAGTCCAGAAAACTCCCGCATACAGATGGCAACACGTAAGTAACAGAGACAGACGTCGGAGGATGGTATATATCTATGAACTACATCATAAAAGTTTAATAAAACTCCGCATCTCTCTTAGTGTCCAGGGCTCCAGGGTAATTTTACCAGAATTAACACATGGAGTATAAAATATTAAAATATACCATGTCAAAAATACAGAAAATAATAATTTACATTTCAAATAAACCCTGTGCATCAATTCAAGTTCCAATGTTGAAATTAATACATAGAAATAAGAGTCAACTGAACAGTCAAAAGTAAGATTAACAATCAGTCAATGACAGAAGTCAGAACAAATGATTCACACCTCAGTAGGAATAAAAAGACCACAAGCCTGATTAGTTATATCCAGTAAGGAGGCTTCCTGCATAGCAAATATCGTTACTAAACGCCGAAGTCAAGCAATTACTCTGTACAATGCAACTTGTCCGTCAAAATTATGACTTGGACGAACAAAAAACCTGCTTGCACAAAAACCAGAGGGAAGAAATGTCTTGTCTGCTGAAATTCAGTCCATAGCGTCCAGACATGGCATGTGTAATTTCATCAAAAACAGGCTCCTTCAGCTTCTCGACTGCAGGCTCCTCATTTTCCCTGTAGTTCTGCAATTGGACATAGAGGATTGTAATTAAAACATGCAAAAAGTTATTATATACAAAGCAATACTCTATATAAGGCTAGTCAAGATAATCCAAGATGCATTATTTAGCGATATATTGGACATGAAACACTGGCAGAGACAAAACAGACTTAACGGCCAAGTGGCCAACAGATTCAAATTAGAACCAGCAAAAAGGAGTTACCACATAGAACCAGATATATCATTTTTTCTTGTAAAAAAAAGAGGGGTCATAAGGTGGGGTCATAAGGCAAGTGGACCAAGCAAAATAAACGACATTTTAATCGGTTATGAGAGGAGAAGGTAGAAGAGAAGGTAGATAGTAATTCTCTAAAAAAATGTCGTCTACTTTTAGGAAATGTTGGTTAGAGAAAAACACACTCTCTGTCAGTCTTCAATCTGGACAAATAGCAAAAGCAGGACTCTGGTTATCGTAATTTAGTGACAATATCATCTTTTTCGTGATTGAACTTGCGAAAAAAAATGTTTTCTGAAAGATAAATGCAAAGCACAAAGCAGTGACTAGCTAACTGCTACCAGGCTGATGCACGCTAGGAAAGAATAATCTAGCTCATGTTCTCTACATGAACTTTACGTCTTCAAATGGGAACTTCTAAATACTGGTAATGATCAACCAACACAGAGAACACCAACCTTATAATTTTGGCATGTATCAAAGAATCTCAGCAACAAGTCACTTGCACGTGTTTCAGTAGTAACAGCAAAAGCACGATGTTTTCCAGGACCAAGTGTTCCTCTCCCGCCGAACAGCCCCATTGCAAATGACACAGCGCTAGCAGACGCTCGAGGAACCTGTGGTGATTTGAATAAAACATGAGTAGGCATCATGTTCAAGTAAATATGAGAAATTAAAACAAGATAAAGGAAAAATCGATAGCGAGGTGAACAGGACTTAAGAGGGACCAAGTCTTACCTGAGTCGCTTTTATAGCATATACATCAGGGTGGTAATCCTCGCTAAACAGACTAGGGAACTTTTCTCGAACTCTGATACCAAGATCATAGAGTTCTTCTTCTCCCTTGACAATCAATTCTCCCCCTTTAACTTTTCCTTTCCAAGGAGATGTCCACCCAAAAAACCAAGAAGGAACTCTATCTAATGACAACTTGTGTTCTTTTGCACTCTCTATAAGCAATTGCATGGAAGTTGCCAATCTGTCCAATTCCCTTATTCGCTTCTTTGTAGGCGCTCTAGTTCCATGCCTTGCCTGTGAACAAAAATAAGGATTAAAATCACTACAAAGTCATCCTTTGTTTTCCCATAAAATGGGTACAATTTACCCGTTTGAATAATACATGTCCCGAGGCCATAAAATGTAGATACCAGAGAATCCTTCTAAGGAAGCTCGCTCAAATGATCCACATAGGTCCCGAGGCCAAAAGCAAAGTGAAACAAATGAGCGGGACAGAGGGAGTACAATTCAGTAGAGAAGAGTGAAGAGTGAAAAATATGAAATGATTAAAAGGGTGTGTCAGTCATTTATTTGAGTTTCGGTCACATAAAAGCAATTGTAAGATGATGAGAAAATAGAAAAAGAGAATTACCACAAGATTAAGATGAATAGGCACACAAGCATCGGGAATAGTGGCAGGAACATAGGAATTATCTGCAATATCTTTGACAACACCGTATCTACATACAAATGATGCAATTCCAATCAACATTACAAAACTCGAAACTAAATAAATAAATAAATAAAAGAAAAGAAAAGAACCTGGAAACGGTGGAGAGAAATTTGCGAACATCAAAAGGTTGGTCGACGATTAAACGAGCGGAAAGAGAGTGTGGAAGTGTAGGTACAAGTAGTAGTAAACTAACCATTGTTGCTTCTAGTATCATTATTATGCCCAACATTTTCGCTCCAACTTCCATTTTCCTCTTTTTCCAGAGCTCTTCTTACTGTTTTTTCTATTTATACCCTGTTGGATTGTTAGAGGGACACACGTGTTTTCAAGTCAAGTGTCTCGGTGATAGTTGCCTACCCGTAACATGACTCATTACCCACCTATCGCCATCATTTCATTTACCTACCTCAACCTTGCTCCAAATTTAGGTTATTACAAATTATTTATATGAAATGTCAAAATTATTATCTTTTACTAATTTTATTGAAGATGGGTACACTCGTCTTCAATGTACACCGATGATATTATCTTCTCACGGTAAGTTAAAGGAAAAGTGAGAAACCAAGTGCGTTTCACTTGCCCTCTCACTTGCCTCTTTGTGAGAGACAATTCGACTCGTCTTCAATGAGACTTGATTATTAGTTATACTTGTTAGTCGAAAAGTGTTGTAACCAAAGAATGAAAGATCAGAAATACCGAACAGAAGTAGTGACGTGGAAAGAGCCACTGCCTTGAAAACTTATTCCGGTACGATCGTGGTGGCGATCAGCTATTGACCGGTAGTTCCCCAAGGATTACACTACTGTCGCCTTTCAGTCTCGCCCACTGGAGACTGATAGACCTGGAACGATTTTTGTACTCTACCCAGAAATTATTGTAGAAGGAGAAGAAGAGAGTAGAAGGGTGTTGTTGTATATTTCTGGTTGTGCAGACTGCTCTATTTATACAGAAAAATAGAGCAGTTGAGAAGCTTAACCAGTCCCTAATTCACAGCAGTCAAGGCTGTAAATGGGGAGAGATTATCTCACCCACTAACAGTAACTTGACTGACTCAATTAGCACATGGGAAATGAATCCGGACGCATGAACCTGGACACAACAAAACATACTACTCGGATCGGACTTGGCCCAAAAAGATAGGCATAGCCCGCCGCAGGCGATTGCCAAATCCCAAATCCCAAACCCCGGATCTCGGATCCGGAACCGGGCCGGGCCGGGCTCGGGCACGGGCACGCGCGTGTGCGAGCTGAATTAAGCACCTCGCAGAGTCTATACAAAAGACCCCCTTTACCCACTAGTGATAAGTAAGGGAAGAGGTGTATATATAAACACATACACACTTCCTTTCCTCTCTATGTCACAGAAAGAAGAATTCCTGGGTAAAGGAAGGATTGGATACTTAGGTATCAATATCTTTCGATTTGAATTGACACTTTAGTGAAATGAAGAAACAACTTACTTTCAGCGAGAGAATATCTTGCGATTTGAATTCCTAACTGAGCTTCGGTCGATACCCCCCACAACACATATCATACCTTCAAAAAATGATCGTTCCGCGATTTCATCGTGCAACGTGCCTTTTAGAGGCTATACGTTTACCTTGGTACTAATAGGTGTGTTCAAAAGACTTCTCATAGTCTTATGATCATCACACCTACGTAGGTGGCTCAAGTGCTTCTCAAAAGCACCTCTCACACGAGCCATTAAGGACACAAGTCCAACCTGGCGTACAATTCATCAAGTGCGTCTCAAAAGCACCGCCGTTAAGACTATGAATCATACAACGCCATAGGAACAGAACTTTAGACCTAGTCAAGTGTCACTCTCTAACTTGACTTAAGGACTTTAGCCCCATTCCCCTCGACGTGTCAGCGACTAATCTCCTAGTCAACCCCTTAGGAAGGGGATCAGCAAGATTGCTTTCGGACCTCACATAGTCCAAAGCGATCACTCCATTTTCAAGGAGTTGTTTAACTGCAGCGTGCCTGATTCTGATGTGTCGTTTTTTCGCATTATAGACACTATTCTTAGCAACACCAATGGCTGCTTGTGAATCACAATGTAAGGAGATCGGAGTCTGCCGTCCTCCCCACACTGGTACATCTGCTAGTAGGTTTTTCAACCAATCAGCCTCTTGACCTGCCAACTCAAGAGCTATGAACTCCGATTCCATGGTAGAGCGTGCAATACAAGTCTGTTTAGAGGACTTCCACGATATAGCACCTCCACCCATGGTGAAGACTTAACCACTAGTTGAACAAATCTCATCGTTACCTGACACCCAATTCGCATCACAATATCCTTCTAACACGGCAGGAAATTTACTATAATGCAAACAAAGATCAGCAGTTCCTTTTAGGTATTTTAGTAAACGTCGAAGAGCTGTCCAATGTTCATTACTGGGGTTATGAGTATAACGACTCAGTCTACTAACAGCATAAGCAATATCTGGTCGAGTACAGTTCATAAGAAACATCACACTACCTAGAATTTTAGCGTACTCTTCTTGGGAAACACTCTTACCCAAGTTCTTACACAAAGGTATACTAGCATCATAGGGAGTTCTAGCAGATATCACATCAAAGCAGTTAAACTTTTTCAACACTTTTTCCACATAATGAGATTGACTTAAAGAAATTCCATTTGAGTTTCGGATAACCTTAACTCCTAGGATAACATCAGCTTCTCCTAAGTCCTTCATCTCAAATTTTGATGACAAAAATTCTTTGGTTTTAATTACCACATCCAAATTATTACCAAGTATTAACATGTCATCAACATATAGGCATATAATCACACAATCAGATTCTATCATTTTGGAATACACACATGAATCAGAGTTGCTAACCATATAGCCATTGCTCACCAAAGTGTTGTTAAATTTCTCATACCACTGTTTAGGTGCTTGTTTCAGACCATAAAGTGACTTGTTTAGTTTACACACTTTATTCTCTTGACCCTTAAACACAAAACCCTCAGGTTGCGACATATAGATCTCTTCCCTTAGTTCACCATTCAAGAAAGTAGTTTTTACATCCATTTGATGTATAATAAGGTTATGAATGGCAGCTACGGCGACAAGAGTTCTTATAGTCGATATTTTAGTCACAGGAGAATAAGTATCAAAATAATCAATATCTTTCTTTTGTGTAAAACCTCTAACCACAAGTCTAGCTTTGAACCTTTCTATTGTGCCGTCAGGTCTCATTTTCTTTTTAAAGATCCATTTACTACTGATGGGTTTACTACCTTTAGGTAAATCAGTCAACACCCAAGTCTGATTAGACACAATAGAATCAAGTTCACTTTTAATAGCATCTTTCCAAAAATTAGCATCAATTGATTTCATTGCCTCACAATACGTTTTTGGATCATCTTCTATTAAAAAAGCTGAAACAAATTCATCACTAGCACAAACAGTGTAACCATGTTCAGACAGAAAAGTTGTAACAAAATCATCACCAAAGTTCCTTGCACATCTAGGTCTCTTACTTCTTCTAGGCTCAACATTATGATCAGTAGAAGTGCTACTACTAGCATGTGAGAATATATCAGAAGATGCAATAGGTAAACTAGGAGATGATACAACATTCTTCTTTAATGGAAAAACATGCTCAAAAAATTCAGCATCTCTAGCTTCAGATATAGAACGATCATTCAAAGACATAAATCGATAAGCAGAGCTATTTTGAGCATAACCAATAAACACACAATCATAGGTTCTCGGTCCAACGGTAGGTCTCCTAAAATCAGGTAAGCCTACTTTAGCCAAACACCCCCATACCCTGAGAAAGCTCAAGTTAGGAGGATAGCCCTTCCAAATTTCGTAGGGTGTCTTATCAATTTTCTTATGAGGTACACGGTTAAGAATATGACAAGCCGATAAAATCGCTTCCCCCCACATATCGTCAGAAAGACCAGAACTTAAAAGCATAGCATTCATCATTTCTTTTAATGTTCTATTTTTTCGTTCAGCTACTCCATTAGACTGAGGTAAGTAAGGTGGACTAGACTCATGAATTAACCCATTTTTCGCACAGAAATCGATTAAAAAGTTAGACCCGTACTCACCTCCTCTGTCAGACCTTACCCTTTTGATTTTCCTATCGAGTTGATTTTCGACTTCATTTTTAAACGTTATAAACGATTGTTCAGCCTCATCTTTAGTCCTAAGCAAATAGACTCTAGTATATCTCGAACAATCGTCTATAAAAGTGATGTAGTAATTTTTCCCACCTCTACTCGCAGTGCTTTTGAAATCAGCTAGATCGGTGTGAATTAATTCAAGAAGACTCGTATTCCTAGTTTTGACAGGTTTACTAGGTTTCTTTGTAAATTTAGCCTCAACGCAGCTAGCACATTTCGAGAATTCTTTACTTGTTAAACTCGGAATTAAACTCATTGTTCTAAGTTTTTTAATATAGTCAACATTCACATGACCTAATCTACCATGCCAAACATCAATAGGCTCAGCGATGTAAGCAGAAGTAGATGCAATATTATTAAAAACTGAATCAGAGTTCAAAACAAATAAACCCCCAGAGATATAACCCTTGCCCACAAAATCCCCATTATGCGACATTACAACCTTGTCAGCTTCAAAAACAAGCTTCAAGCCAGCTTTGTTCAATAAAGCACCAGACACGAGGTTTCGACGCAATGAGGGTACTGATAAGCATTCATTTAGTCACATTTTTTACCTCATTTTCGTCCCCATTTTGGTCCGTTTACACGGATTTGCGTGTCTTTAATTGCATTTTATTTCCCGATTTCCCGCGCTATGAATATTGATCTCAATTTGCAGGAATTAAGGCGGAAATGAGGAAATCGGTGCATAAAGACATTGCATGAGTCGGGATTCGAAGATGAGACGAAAAATGAAGAAATATGTCATCAGGTGGCCCAGGCCGGTCCCCAGACCGGCGGCCGGTCGACCGGCCCAGACCACCACTTCACAAATGAAAGAAGTTGAAAAGTGAAGAAAAGGCCCAGGTAGCGCCGGCCGGCCTACCGGCGGCCGGTCGACTGCCCGGCCTGCGCCTACATCAGAAGCTACGTGAGAGGGTTTTGGTGCTCCAGGCTGGTGGGGGACCGGCGGCCGGTCGACCGGCCCAGACCACTATTTCCCATACTTAGAAGATTTTTGAAGATTTTGAAGGCAAAGTTCCTGAAGTCATGCGTGTGCTCCAGGCCGGTCAGAGGCCCGGCGGCCGGTCGACCGGCCGGGAACACAACATCGCAAAAATCGCCCTCTTCTTCTAATTTCTTCCTTAATTTCGAGGGACCTATATATACCCCCCCTTATTATTTTGTAAGCTGTTTTTAGTTTTTTAACACTCCTTTTAGCACGAAACCCTAGAAATTTGTAACCCAAATTAATCATTAAATACTCTCCTAATATTTCCCTAATCTAGTTTAGTTTCTCATTTCAAGTTGTTGATTCTAGTCTTACATTTCATTTGTGGAGTTTGTATTGAAGACTTGGGTGAAGACATTCCCCCATATTCATCAATATAAGTTTGTTTGGTATAAAATCTCTCATCTTTTTTATTGTTTTATGCAATTAATTTCCATCTCTAGTTTATAGTTCATCTTTTGATTATTATCTTTATTCTTCTCATAGTATTATGGTGATTGAACTCCCCCTTCCCTTTAGTGCTTTGATTTCCTTTACCATGTGTGAGTAGATTATCCTCTAGGGTTTAGGGGAGCCTAAGGGTGGATCATGTGGGGTATTAGGTTGGTTAATTAGCAAGTTTGTGGTAAATGATTTGGGTATTGCCCATATGAACACCAAGTGTTTGATGAAATGTGTGAACGAAAGTTACCATTTTATCAAGCATGGTTTGATCTTCTCTTAAGCGACGGTGGTAGAGACGATTAGACTAAGCGTTTATATGGGTGATTTGAGACAAATGCGATAGCTTGTTGATGATTATCGATTGTTGAGACATTAGGAATCGATTTTACTCGAATTATTTACCTCTTTCGCTAGTTACCCGACTAACCCATTAAATCCCCCTAAGGTGAACCCTTTACCCTAGCCTTTCCCCTAATTGTTTTCATCTTTATTACTTAGCAATTGCTTGTTTTTCCTAGTTTTTAGTTAACTTTCCAATCCGTCATATTTTAGGCTAGAATAGGATTCAATCGAACTAGTAGTTGACCTCCCCCATCCTCGTGGATTTCGACCCCTTTATACTACTTTTATTGGGTTATTTTTGATGCTTGTTTTGACGACAAACCGACCATCAAATGGCGCCGTTGCCGGGGATGGCGTAAGGAAACTCGTAGTTTGTTTTGTGTCTTAGATTTAGCCAAGTTACTTGTTGTTTTTGTTGGTTTTTAGTTGTTAGATTATTTGTAGAGTGCCTTGCATTATTGTCTTTCCCTAGTGTGCCCAAAAACACACTAGGAGTCTAACTTGTTTTTGAGTTGCTTTGAGTGCATGCCTAGGGGTGAAGGTTTGTTCTTGAGCCATCCGGAACCCGAAAGGTTGTTTAGGACTCTCCGTGCCAATACACTTGCTCGGGTTAGGAATTCAAGAAGAGTTAGCCATCAACAAGCCAATACTTCAATTGCTTCTACGTCCACTCCAACAATCGATTTCCCACAAAACAACACCATTGAACCCATATTTGAAAACCCCTTCTACAATACACAACAAAATACACCACCAAATTCACCACCTACAATACCTCAACAACAAAATCAACCACAAATGACGACTCTACGTGATCGTAACCGTCCCAACCACGATGATACCCAATCTCCAATCAATTTCGGTGTCTTGGCCCCCAATAATTTTGAGATTCACCCGTCTCAAATGAATTCTAGTGAGCGGGATAGCTTTGGAGGCCTCCCGGATGAAGATGCTCATGCCCACTTGAGAAAATTCAAAAGTAGGGTTGGAATCATGAAAAGGAATGGGGTGCCCGAGGAAACCCTTTGCCTCATGTTGTTCCCATTTTCCCTCAAGGACCGGGCGGAGAGGTGGTTGAATAACCATCCTCCAAACACTTTCACCACTTGGGATGGTTTGGCTAAGGAGTTTCTAAGTAAGTACTACCCCGCCTCCAAAACGGCGATGCTAAGAAACGAGATTACCACCTTCCAACAAGAGGATGGAGAGTCTTTGGGAGAAGCATGGGATCGCTTCATTGATTTACTTGCCCGATGCCCTCACCATGGAATTGCGGATTGGTATGTCACCCAAACCTTCTATCAAACTCTCCTCCCTCAAACCAAGGCCATGGTGAATGCTTCCGCGGGGGGAAGTTTTGATCATTTAAATGACCAACAAGGGGCGGCATTGATTAAGAAGATGGTTGAGTCGGAATCTAGTTATGGTACTAGTTTTAGAGGAAATAGCTTGAGAAGGAGTTCTAAGTACCAAGTGAGAACTTCTCAAATGCGGATACCAATGCCAAGATTGATTTGCTCACACAAACTTTTACAAAGGGTTTTGCCGAGCTTCAAAAAGCTCAAAATCAAAGTCAAGGTCATCATGTGAATGAAGCTAGTGGGTCTTATGCACCTCCCATGGTGGAAGCTTATCAAACCCCCACTTGTGAAATTTGCAATGGATATGGACACACCTTTGAAGTTTGTGGGAACAATGTCTCTTATAACAATGAAGGTGCAAATGATTATCAACATGTGAATGCTTTCCAAGGTATCAACAACAACCCACGGCCCTCAAGGCCTCAATTCCAAAATCAAGGAGCTTACAACCCAAATTCAAATTTCTATCATCCAAGCTCAAAATTTCACCCAAACATGAGCTACAAAAGCCAAAATGTCTTAAACCCTCAACACACACAAACTCAACCTTCCAACCCTCCGGGTTTTTCCCAACCTAGAGGAGGAGGTCAATTTTCTAGAGGAAACTATAACAATCAATTCAACAACTCTCAACAAGGTCAAGGATCAAACCAATTCCAAAATCAACAATTCAATGATCAAGGTTACAATAACCAAGGTAACTTCCAAAACCAAGGTAATTGGAATCAAGGTCAAGGAAATTGGAATCAAAATCAAGGGAACCAAAACTTCAACAATCAAGGCCAAGGTAATTTTTACCAAGGCAATCAAACCAATCAAGCAAGTCAAGGGGTTCCCGATCAATCTTTTCAAGGCCAAGGGCCAAATTTCAACAACAACCAAGGGTCAAATTTCAACAATCAAGGTTCAAGGGGGCAACAAGGGAATTTTAACAACAATCAACAAGGAAACTTCAACAACAACCAACAAGGAAACTTTAACAATCAAAGAAACAACAACCAAGGGTCGAGTAGTCGGAATGACTATGCTTTTGCCCTTCCTTTGACAAATCAACCCCACCAAGAGAGTGATCCTTCAATAAGTGAAGTTTTGCAATTAGTCAAAAACATGGAAATCCAAAACAATTTGGCTTTGCAAAATGTCACCAATGCTCACAAGAAAGAGGTGAGAGAATTAGAAGCTAGGCTAGCTTCTCAAGCCTTAAATAATCCTCAAAGGCCTCCGGGAGGTCTACTTGCTCAAGGGAAAAGCTCCAAGGATGCTTCATCAAGCCACCATGCATGTGCGGTGACTTTAAGAAGTGGACTAGTGCTTGATAACCCCTACATGGATATGATGAATGATGAGATTCCAAATGATGAGCATGTTGAGGAAGGAGAAGAACTTGAAGAGCCCTTTTTGACTCCCACCTTGGAGTCAAAAGATGATGGCAAGGGTGAAGATGATCAACCCAAAGAGGGAGAAGAAGGGTATGTCGAAATTATGCCTTATGAAGAGGAGATGAACAAGGATGTCGATGATGACGGAGTAGAGGTACAACCAATGGCAAGAGCTAAGGTAACCAAGAAAACTCCCATGCCAAAGGTATCTTTTAGTTCTCCACTTGTTGTTTCCGATATCCCCTACCCCTCTAGAGCTTTGAAAACTAAGGAAAACTTCAAGTTCACCCAATTTAGAAAAATGCTTGAGGGACTTGAAGTGACCTTACCTTTCAACGATGTTATATTGAACATGCCCACTTACTCAAAATTTCTAAAAGACATCTTGACTCATAAGAGAACTTTGGGTACCCAAGATGTTATGATTATGGAGGCGGAGTGTAGTGCTCTCCTCATTAATCCTAACTCTTTTAAAATGCCAAAAAAACTTGGGGACCCCGGAAGTTTCTCTATCCCTTGTGTTGTGGGGGGAGTCATGATTTCAAGGGCATTATGTGACAATGGTGCAAGTGTAAGTGCCATTCCCTTAACTATTGCTAAAAGAATTGGACTTGACAGTTTAACCCACACTTCTATGACTCTACAACTAGCGGATAGGTCCGTTAAGCAACCTTTGGGTGTGCTTGAGGACGTACCCGTTAAAGTTGGCAAATTTTTGATCCCCACGGATTGCGTTGTCCTAGATATCCCGGAGGATAGCCACACTCCCATCATCCTTGGTAGGCCCTTTTTGGCTACCGGAGGAGTCCTCATTGATGTGAGGGACGGGCGGCTAACCTTTAGGGTGGGAAACGAAACCCTTGAATTTAATCTTCCACATCTAGTGAAGGGACCAATGTTTCACAAAGCATGCTCTGTAGAAGTCATTGAAGAAGTGGTTGAGAAGGTGCATGAAGAGGAGAAGTATGAAGAAGAAGCTCTACAAGTGGCTCTCCATGATGAGGAAATGGGAGATGACCACGAGGTAGATGATGAACTAATGAAGAAGGTGGAGGGCCTTCTCCCTCCAAAGGTACAACTTAAGCCCTTACCTCCCTCACTTAAGTACTCTTTTTTAGGTGAGGGAGAGACTTACCCCGTTATCATTAATGCTAATTTGAGTGAAGGCCAAGAACTTGAACTTTTGAAAGTCTTGAAAACTCATAGGGGTTCACTTGGATATAGCATTGATGATATCAATGGGTTAAGTCCTAATCTTTGCATGCATAGGATTGTCTTGGAGGAGGGTAGCAAACCTAAGGTAGATGGGCTACGTAGGTTGAACCCTAAGATGGCGGAAGTGGTTAAAAGTGAGGTTATGAAGTTGTTAGAGGCCGGGATTATCTATCAAATAACCGATAGTTCTTGGGTGAGCCCCGTCCATGTAGTGCCCAAGAAAGGAGGGGTGACTATGGTGGAACAAGAGGATGGGACTCTCTTAGCTTCTAGACCCGTGACCGGGTGGCGGATGTGCATTGACTATCGCAAACTAAATGCCGCCACCCTCAAAGACCACTACCCCATCCCCTTTATTGACCAAATGCTTGAAAGGTTGGCGGGGCATTCTTACTATTCATTTCTAGATGGTTATTCCGGGTTTTTCCCAATCCCCATACACCCGGAAGACCAAGAGAAAACCACATTCACTTGTCCCATAGGAGTTTATGCTTATAGGAGGATGCCCTTTGGGCTTTGTAATGCTCCGGGGACTTTCCAACGATGTATGACGGCTATTTTTGCCGATTTTCTTGAGAAAAGTATGGAGGTCTTCATGGACGACTTTAGTGTCCATGGAGACTCATTTGATCTTGGGCTATTGAATTTATCTCAAGTTTTGCAAAGATGTGAGGAGCACAACCTCGTCCTCAATTGGGAGAAGTGTCACTTTATGGTGGAGGAGCGGGTTGTGCTTGGTCACATCGTGTCTAAGAGAGGCATAGAAGTTGATATGGCTAAGGTTTCGGTAATAGAAAACTTGTCACCCCTACTAATGTGAAGGGAGTGAGAAGCTTTCTAGGCCATGCGGGCTTTTACCGACGTTTCATCAAAGATTTTTCTAAAATAGCCAAGCCTTTAACTTCTCTTCTTCTCAAAGACACACCATTTGTATTTGATGAATTTTGCTTGAGTGCTTTTCATAGGTTAAAGGAGGCTCTTGTGACGGCTCCCATAATCCGATCACCGGATTGGAACCTTCCCTTCGAAGTTATGTGCGACGCCTCCGATTATGCGGTCGGGGCGGTGCTTGGCCAAGTTGTGGACAAGAAGCATCATGTAATCTACTACACTAGCAAAACTCTTGATCAAGCCCAAGTCAACTACTCTACGACGGAAAAGGAGATGCTAGCTATTGTTCATGCCGTGGAAAAGTTCCGGCAATACTTTGTTGGTGCTAAGGTTGTGGTATACTCGGATCACTCCGCTTTGAGGCAATGGTTAGTGAAAAAGGATGCAAAGCCAAGGCTCTTGAGGTGGATTCTTTTACTTCAAGAGTTTGACTTGGAAATTAAAGACAAGGCGGGGTCGGAGAATGTTGTTGCCGACCACCTATCTAGATTGACTACCGAAGATCATGGGTTGAAGGATGAGAGTGGCCCGATCAATGAGTGGTTGAGAGAAGATAGCTTGATGATGATAGGTGGTAAATCACCATGGTTTGCAGACTTGGCAAATTTGATTGTGAGTGGGTTTATTCCGGAAGAGTTGGATGCTAGAGCTAGGAGGAAGTTGAAGCATGACTCAAAACGCTATTTTTGGAATGACCCACATCTTTTTCGCAAGTGTGGTGATGGCATGTTTCGAAGATGTGTTCCTAGAGAAGAAGGTATGGAGAGATAGTTGATAGAATTCACAACTCGGCCTATGGAGGCCACCTTGGTACATCTCGCACCATTGCAAAGGTGTTACAAGGTGGTTTCTATTGGCCATCTATGTTCAAGGATATCCACTACTTTGTCAAATCTTGTGATCGGTGCCAAAGCACGGGGAATATTAGTCAAAGGAATGAGATGCCCCTTCAAAACATTCTTGAGATTGAGCTTTTTGATTGTTGGGGAGTTGATTTCATGGGACCATTTCCCAACTCTTGTGGGAATGAGTACATTTTGGTAGCGGTGGACTATGTGTCCAAGTGGATTGAAGCCGTTGCCACCCCAACAAATGATGCTAAAGTTGTTATCAAGCTCTTCAAGAACACTATATTTCCGAGATTTGGGACCCCAGGGTGGTGATTAGCGACGGGGGTTCGCACTTTAGGAAGAGCACTTTCAAGTTCTTACTTTCTTCCCATGGTGTCACTCATAAGACCGCTCTTGCCTACCACCCTCCAACTAGTGGGCAAGTAGAGGTCTCAAACCGTCAAATAAAAGCTATCTTGGAGAAGACTACAAGCAAAGGTAGGAAGGATTGGTCTCAAAAGCTTCCGGATGTTCTATGGGCCCTTCGCACCGCTTTCAAAACTCCACTCGGCACAACTTCTTACAAGCTTGTTTATGGAAAAGCTTGTCACTTGCCAATCGAGTTGGAGCACAAGGCATGGTGGGCCTTAAAGGAGATGAACTTTGATATTGATATGGCCGGAGAGCTACGATTTCTCCAAATGAATGAACTTGAAGAGCTAAGACTTGATGCCTACGAAAGCTCAAAAATCTACAAGGAGCAAACAAAGAAATGGCATGATGCCAAATTGGTTGATAAAGATGTGAAAGTAGGTGACCAAGTCTTACTCTATAACTCTAGAGTCAAGTTGTTTCCGGGAAAGCTACGCTCTAGATGGTCGGGTCCTTTCAAAGTTATTGACATTTCGCCACATGGAGCTTTTGAACTTTGGAGCGAGGAAGGTGGTAATTTCAAGGTCAACGGCCATCGAGTGAAAAGATATTTCGATGGAGATGAAAAGGGAACGGTGGAAGTACTCTTCCTTGGGGATCCACTTCCCGAGGAGGAGTCTTGTTTGTAAACTCTTGTGATTTGATAGGTTTGGTGGAGTCCCTCAACAACCACCAATTTTTTGTATATAGCATGCATATTAGGAATAGTTGTGATGATTTGGATTTGTGTACTCGGGTTTTCCGTCTTTAGGAAGAAGTTTTAGGAAAGTTTGAAACACTTGTAGTCGGGTTTGGTTTGAAACCGTATCATCGGGATTATGTTGGTTGCGTGGATATTGTTGGTGACTTGGGGTTCTTTGGGAATTTGTTTTGGTTTTGAAGAAGAGGTGAAGACAAGAAGATGTGCTCCAGGCCGGTCGACCGGCAGCCGGGGTGCAGACCGGCCCAGAGCACTCCAGAAGGTGGCTTTTGAAGATGGTGAATTAAGGAGCAGGTATTCCAGGCCGGTCGACCGGCAGCCGGGGTCCAACCGGCCTGGAACACAATGTCATTGAAGTCGAGTTTTTTGCAGAATATTGGCCTGTGTTCTAGGCCGGTCGACCGGCGGCCGGTCTGACACCGGCCCAGAACACATTGTAACTGAACTTTTGAAAGGTTGAAAATTTGAGCTGAAGTCCAGGCCGGTCCACCGGCAGCCGGGGTCCGACCGGCCTAGACTACCTGAACACACCATAATCCAAAAATCAGAAAAATCAAAAATTTGAACTGGGTTCCAGGCCGGTCGACCGGCGGCCGGTGCCTGGACCGGCCCAGACCACTACCCGAGACCAATAACTACTCGTGAGGCTCTTTTCTTTCTTTCTTTCTTCTTGTTTTCTTCTTCCTTCTTTCTTCTTTCGTCCTTCAAATCTCCACAAAAACTCCAACAAAACCCACAAAAACTCACACAAATCACCACTTAACTCACCAAATCCAACATTCAACCCACTAATTAACCCACTACTTCACCCAAAATCATCCCCCACCTCAAAAAAACCCAATTTTTCCCTCTTTCAATTGAATATTCCGAAAATCAACATGGCTCAACAACAACCAAGGAAAAGGACAAGAGCTCAACTTGAGGCCGAGTTGGAGGCTAGGCTTCAGCAGGTGACGGCGGGAATGGGTCCGGATAACGATTTTCCGGATATCGTCTTCGTAAGTGAAATAGCCAGAGGTAAATTTCAATGTTTAAAGCGTAGACCTCTTCCCCACTCCCGTTTTATTTGCCGGAATACTATGCGGAACCTTGGCCTTGATACGGTCACTCTTGAACTTTTCCAGGGTTTGGGTATGGGGGAACTATACGGGCAGCACTTCCGTACTTACCCCCGTCTCACTTGGGAATTTTTGAGTTCGTTTAGTCATGAGAAGGATAGAAATACGGGTATGGTCAAAATTGTTTCCTTTCGCCTTCTTAATACTGCATTTAACCTTCCCCTTGAGAAATTTTGTAAAGTTTTAGGGGTCAAATTTCATAAGTCGTACAAGGTCCCCGAAAACTTTAATGTGAATGATGTGTGGACTGCTATATCGGGTTTTGAATTTGCGAAGGGAACTAAGAGGCCGGCAAATGCTTGCCACAATGCCCCTATTAGGTTTTGGCATAGGTTTATGGGTTGGACGTTGTGTGGGAGAGAGGAGTGTCATAATTTTAGGGCCGATGAGCTTTCGATTTTGGCGGCTTACTTGTTCCAACAGCCGCATAAATTTGGGATCAACATCGGTCATCATGTCGTTATCCACTTCCAGAAAATTGCCAATGACCCGTTTAGCCCTACCAGAATCCATTTAGGGGGGATTGTTACCAAGATTGCTCATGTACTTTGTAGAGATGCTCTAGATGAGCGTAATTTGAGGTGTTTAGGG
>JAIUZE010019652.1:0-25078 GCA_022085475.1 Heliosperma pusillum
AAGAAAGCAAAGGTTGGGGACAAAGATCAAACCTATTTATGGCATTGCCGTATGGGACACATAAATGAAAAACGCGTGAAGAAGCTCATTGACAATGGGACTATCTCCCCATTTGACTATGAATCTTTTGGCACGTGTGAATCATGTCTCATAGGCAAAATGACTCGAATTTCCTTCAAAGGTGTTGGAATGCGTGCTGCTGACCTATTAAGACTCATACATTCTGATGTATGTGGACCTATGTCAATCAACGCTAGAGATGGCTATAGATATTTTATCACTATCACGGACGATTTGAGTAGATATGGATATGTGTACTTAATGAAGCATAAAAGTGAGTCCTTTGACAAGTTCAAGGAATTCCAGAATAAGGTTGAAAACCAACTGGATAGAAAGATTAAAGCACTACGTTCAGATCGTGGTGGCGAATATCTTTCGAATGAGTTTGATCGACACCTTAATGACTGTGGTGTAGTACTGCAGTTAACTCCACCTGGAACACCACAATTGAATGGTGTGTCCGAATGGAGATATCGAACATTACTTGATATGGTTCGATCCATGATGAGTCACACGGTAGTACCTGATTTATTGTGGGGTTATGCTCTTTTGTCAGGTGCTCTAATACTTAACCGAAGTCCGTCTAAAGCTGTAGACAAGACTCCATATGAATTATGGAGGGAACAGTCCCTAACTTGTCCTTTATTCGGGTTTGGGGCTGCGAGGCTTATGTCAAGTGGAGACCTGACGATAAGATCGGCCCACGATCGGTCAAGACATACTTTATTGGTTATCCAAAAGGGATGTTTGGTCATTACTTTTACTCGCCTTCCGAACATCGAGTTTTTGTTGCGGCTAGTGCGACGTTCTTAGAGAAAGAATTTCTCGAGAATAGGACAAGTAATGGAACCTTCGATCTATCGGAGATTCAAGAACCAACAACCGAGCAACCAATGCAGGAAACTGTTCCTTCATCATCGGCTGCGGTTAATATTCTTTTGGAACCTAGGAGGTCGGGTAGACGCTCTATTCCTCCAGACAGATACATTGGTATGGTCGAGGAGAATGAGAGAGATGACGTTTTACTCCTAGAGAGTAACGAACCCGCTACCTATAAAGGTGCCATGACCTGTTCCGACTCTAAGCTATGGCTTGAAGCCATGCAATCCGAGATGGACTCTATGTATGAGAATGACGTATGGGATCTGGTTGACTTACCTGATAAGGTTCAGCCTCTTCAGTGCAAATGGCTTTACAAAATAAAGCATTCTGTAGAAGGACAACCAGATACATACAAGGCACGACTAGTGGCAAAGGGTTTCACTCAAGTGCAAGGATTGCACTATGATGAAATTTTTGCACCCGTAGTTATGCTGCGTTCCATTCGGATAATCTTAGCGATTGCCGCTTTTCATGACTATGAAATCTGGCAAATGGATGTGAAAACTGCCTTCTTAAACGCTTTTTTTGGAGGAGGAGTTGTACATGGTACAAACCGACGGTTTCATTGATCCAAAACATCCTAAGAAAGGTATGCAAGCTTAAGAGTTCCCCCCATCTATGGACTTAAGAAGGCTTCCGGGTTGGAATATCGTCCTTCGACCAGGTGATAAAAGAGAATAGTTTTCTCGACGGTCGAGGAACCAGCTTATATATCAAAGTCTGAGGGGAGCAAGATTGTCTTCCTAATATTGTATGTCGATGACATACTCTTGATTGGGAATGACATACCTCTCTTAACTTCGGTAAAAGTTTGGTTAAAGAACCATTTCCAGATGAAAGATCTGGGCAAGACACAAAGAATTTTGGGGATCTGTATCTACAGAGATAGATGTTATCCCTCAGTCATGAGTCTTATATAGATAAGATTCTTGAGAGGTTCAGCATGACCAACTCCAAGAAGGGGAACCTTCCAATGATTTCTGGGATGCAGTTGAGTAAAGCTCAGGCACCAAAGACATCAGAAGAGGTCGAGCGCATGAGTCGGATTCCTTGTTCATCAGCTGTAGGATCGATCATGTATGCCATGATATGCACACGTCCAGACGTGCCATATGCATTGAGTATGACGAGTCGATACCAAGGCAATCCAGGTGAAACACACTGGATGGCTGTTAAGAATATCCTTAAGTACCTACGGAGGACTAAAGATTGGGTATTGACTTATGGAGGTGACACTGAGCTATGCGCAATCGGTTACGCAGATGCTAGATTCCAAACGGATCGAGATGACTCGAAATCTCAGTATGGATTCGTTTTTACTCTTAATGGCGCTGCGGTCAGCTGGAAAAGCTCCAAACAAAGTGTTATAGAAGATTCTACGACTGAGTCCGAGTACTATGCTGCTTCAGAGGCTGCGAAGGAAGCTAAATGGATGCGTCAGTTCTTACAAGGACTAACTGTAGTTCCTAGTTCGGATGACCCGATCACAATCTATTGTGATAATAGTGGTGCCATCTTCCAGGCTAAGGAGCCTAAGTCCAGTAACAAGTCTAGGCATGTACAACGGAAGGCTCACATGATCCGAGATTACGTGGAGCAAAGGGAGATAGTGATAGACAAGATTGCTACGGATGATAACGTCGCAGATCCTCTCACTAAACCATTGAGATATGATAAACATGAAGGGCACGTTATTTCCATGGGAATCAAACGTGTTCCTGAGTTGTATTAGTTGTTTTTATGGATTAGACACCTGTATCTTTTCATAAAAACTATCTATAAAATCATCGTTTTGTTTATATTTTGTTTTTCATGTGGGTTGTACGACAACATTGAACACCACAAAGTGAACTGAATTACATTATATTTGTTTTGGTCCGTAATCGCCTACATGAGCTGATAACTCTGGCAATTATTCTGTGAGTCGATTGATGGTGGGTTCAACGAGCCATAAGTCAAACAGTTGACTGATCGATCACATATGCGAGTTATAATGATACCTCGCAGGACAATTTTGTGACAACGTTATGGAATCCTAATGTTCGGAACATTTCGGTGTGCCAGGTCATGGATAGGACGTCCATAGTGTTCCAAGAGTCGATTCTTTTGACTATCGACTGTCTCTTGAGATTAAGGCAGTTTTTGGGTGACTTTGGTTTCTTCTCATGGTCGACCGTAACAGGAGGCTAAGTAGATTTTTACTGGGTCATTTCATACTGGCTTGTATCTGCAAGATTCGAGTTGAAGAAAATATCCAACCTTTATCAGGTTATTTATTTCCAGGGCCACTCGAGGAGCTGTAACTGAAATGCATGGCCATGCTCGAATAAAGATTGTTTATCAGTTAAGTTACTTCTAGTCGGGGAAACCACTCTTGATTACTGATCACTTGTAAACTACGACCTTTGTGAATACGGAATTTGCAAATTTGTTTACATTGAGTGGGAGAAATTTATTATGGATATGAGAATCGGTTATCGCACAAAACACTTGTACGGACAAGTGGGAGATTGTTGGAGCCAGTGTCCTCCACAGTTAGTGCAATAACATAAATAAATCTCTGTAGGTTCACAGGGTATACTTTGTATAATAATCAGTTGATTAACGTTTATCAATAACAGTTGGCTTGCTAGATAAGTTTGACGTTATTGTCATACAGATGGCGGTGATCAACTGGTCCCTAAAAGTCACACCTATAGGATGTGTTTGAGAGATGTGATTATTTGAGAAAATAATCATATTGATGCCCTATTATATGACTAAAAGGTTAGTCAGTGTATTTGACTAAAAGGTTAGTCAATGTGATGATGAGACGATTATTTAATAATGATTAAATAAAGTTAGCTGAGACGAATTAACTGTAATTCGTAAATTGAATATAAAATGTTATATTTAATTGTTGTATATAATGTAAGCTAATTAAACATAAACCGTTATAATTAATTGGCAAATTATAAATATACGGATATTTATAATTAATGATGGATTATAATGTCGGTCCTTGTAAAACGACGATTATAATATATTACATTATATTGGAAGCTAAAATAACCGAAACAAAAGTGTCGAGATACACTCGGTTTTCCGGTCAATGGGTAGTTATTTTTTAGGAGACAAAATCTCCTCATATAAGACCTAATGAGCCGTGAGAAGCAGGAAGTGAGTAGAAAATTCTAAAACCTAATTCTATTCTGATAAGAGCCTCCATCTCATCATACACACAGAACAAAAGGACAAAAGTTAACAGTAACTTTTGACAAAACACAAAAACAAAAGGTTAACAGTAACTTTTGGTTCTCTTTCTAGCAAAGGAGAAGGGCATATCTCATACAATCTTGGGTGCAACGATTAGGAGGATATCTACCTTGATATCTCTGTTCTTTACGCCAATTGCTAGGACCGGAGGTTGATTTCTAAATCTCTATTCCTTTTGTTGTTTTCGTTTATGACTCGATAATCAAATTATTACTTTTCGTTATAATCCTATAATAATTGTATTGTGGTAATACCGATTTCCCACAGTGGGCGGGATTGGGTATCTTATTAAAGGGCTTCCATATACGTCGCATTACCCCTCACTTGGAGCCTCAGCGAACATGCGTCTTCAATGAGCATTACAATAGTCATTCTAAACATAGAATGTTAAGGGGGGCTATTCTTTAGTGTTGATGTCACTTTATGTCTTGACATGACATAAAGGTCGAACGGTTTCCAATTTTCCACTATTAATTTGTTGCGACTCCTTCAAATACTAGCTTGTTCAAACCTTTCATCGGTTTCAAAAACTTTCAAATCGGTTACAAACCCAAATTGTGTCCCATAATGGGCTCTGTGGGCCGAGTGTCACCACGACGCGATGGCACACGGGTAGTGTTTTGAATTTTGCGACTCCGCTCGGATTATTCAGTTAGTCTACTAGTCTAGTGTTACCTTGGTGAAACGTAAACAAGGTCGGTGCTTAAAAAATATTATTTGATTGATTTTCATACGCGGTCTTCCTAGGCTCGCATTCTAGCCTTCCTAGGCTTTTACCTAAACCAGATCCACCAAACGTTCTGTCTCGATGGAACAAATTCCTATTTGTGTCCTAATGGATGGATAACGATTGATGTCAAGCACATCATGGTACCTACTCATGTTTGTATCAAGAGCTTTCACTACCTGCACGAATGGATCAAGGAAACGACCTCTCCACAGATTTGATTTTGATGGTTTGGTGTGTAAACCCACCTTGTATCTAAAATCCCTTATTAATAGCATAAAGCATACTGTTGTAATGCCGGTTGTATACTGGATATGTGCTCTAATCGAGTCAATGACACATCCTATGCAAAACAAATTAATGCCAAATTTTTCTTAAAAAAACAAAAAAAGTTCAAAAATCATATTTAAACTTAAAAAGTAATCCATTTCTTAAATCGCGAATCGTTTGAGTCCATAGGACGTATATAGATCACTTAGGTAGTGGAACTCTCGACGGTTTCTAAACCTCTCTCTAAACTTCAAATTAGAGTTTAAGGCGTTAGGCCGTTACACACAACATCCTATACCAAACCAATATGGTATCAATCTTTTACACATCACTTACTAATCTCGAAAATACATGAGATATTTGGGATATCACCATTTTTTTTAAATCTTTGCTCACCCTATTTCTAGTCAATAAGGTACTATATTTTGAATATCGCTCCCTAATCTCAAAAATACACAATTTATGTGGGAAACCACCTTCACATTTTATCATTTCTCTCATCCTATCCCAAGACAATAGGATAAATACCCTAATATTGAATCCGAATCTCGAACACACACGAGGTTCTCCAGAACATAGCTTTCAAAAAACCTTATCCAGAGCCAATAGGGTATCGAACACACACGATATTTTCGGGGAGTCACCTTTCAATCTTATCTAAACTTGAGTAATTTAAGACACTTCTTAGTCACGTTTCGGGGCTTTACATTCCCGAAACTTAGAAATTTCCCTCTTCTCGTGTCGAGTCAGATTTTTTGTGTCAACGTGTTTCTTTGAGTTTCAGGCCTTAATAGAACGAGTTAATAACGCGCCGCAGTTTTCTTCTCAGTTTGAAAATGTCAAGCCTCAAATGTATACATCCCATCCATCATAAAGACCCTTCTTCAAATCCAAACAGGTCAAGACGCATCCTATGCTCACCTCTGTTTAATCGAAGATCATCTTGTTACACTTGAAACTAAGGTCCAAGGTGACGATACCATGCCCAAAGATGGCCATTCACCTTATGGTCCTACCCCAAATAATCCAGCTATCATCGAAAAATGTCCTTTTTCGCTTACTAGCGCGGAAAAACGTCTCCATTACCGAGAATAACAAATCATGTATCTCAAGGGAAAAGATGTTTATCGTGAAAAATAACCGTACATACGAGCCTGTTAGTAACTACTTGCCTACAAATCTCACCCTTGCAGACATTCTGAAATTCAAAGGCTTGAAAACCCGCTTAACCATGTTAGAGCTTTCAAAGACTACATGGCAATTAAGGAAATCAAGCCCGCCATGTTCTAAAGGATTTTTCCTTCTTCTTTATATATAATTTCGTAGCAAAGGTTCTATTCACTTGACCATAACAAATAGCTACTTGGACAATGCCGCAATTGAATTCACGAAGCAGTATGCGGATAATAGCTAAATCCAAGTTAACATACAGAATTTGGAAGGGCTAACATAGAATGATAAAGAAGGGTTTACCAATTTAATGTGGTCCCAGAGGGAAACCAGCAAATCTTCTCCATTCTTCTAAATCTCCACTTACTTTGTTCGGGATTTCTTTGGCATGCCAAGTAGGAACTCCAAGTCATGTAGGGCCGTCTTGGACATGTTGTGGGCCCTCGATGTAGCTTACCATCCTCTTGGTCACGCAAAACGAGGTAAAAATCTCCCCAATTAACGATTTTCCTACAAAACCAAGATAAAACCGAGAAAAATGCTAGAGGAAGGTAATGCACTCAAAACCGCTCCTAAGGAGCATCTAAAGAAATAAAAATGGGGTAAATAAAGGAGGAAAAATAGGGTGAAAAGACACTTTATCATTGTTAGTGTTCTATTTGGAGAAAATCGATTTGTAAAGGTTGGCCAGGAAGAAATTCTTATCATAATCCTACTGGTCGAACATTTCAACCCTACCTTTTTTATCACAGACAAGGATAATTATAAATCACAGAATGTTTCGAGGAAGTCTATCAAGTAGACTGACAAGCAAGGACAAAATTTCAAGATTAGAATAAGTGAAGGTGAGATGTTCAAGGGCGGGTTAGAATACGACGAGATCGAGTCAAAGCCAGAGTCGGAGTAAGAGTCATAGTCTTGAGTAGTATTTAGGGAGTCCCTTCTTGCACTCACTTCCTGTAATACTCCGTATTTCTAAGTACTTGGCAATCGGCCAAGTAAAGCTTACTCGACCGAGTAGATTGTGTACTCGGTCGAGTAGAGTGTATTCAGCCGAGTAGTTTGGCATGTCCTTTGAACAATGTTCTGTTCTTGGGTACTCGGCCGAGTGTGGTAAGTACTCGACCGAATAAGTCTTCCTCGACCGAGTACATTTTGTACTCGCTCAAGTACATCGGTATACGAGAATAGTTCGGACAGTTTGATTAAGGATTAATAAAGGGATTTAAGTTCATAATTATAGTTTACGTTCGTCACAAAAACGCTATTTGTCTCTACAAAAAAAGTCTCTTAAACATCTAAAGATATTCCTAATCATTCTGTGCCGGAGCAGATATCTCATTTCTTTGTTGATTTTTTCGGTAAGTAATCCTACTATGTGACTTTGTATGAATAATTGTAAACCCTAATGAAATTGGGGGTAAAAAGGAAGATGATTAGTATTATTTATATATAATTCTTTTATGATTAGGGACATACTTTGTAGAAGAAGATTTCTGAGTGATTGCTTGTCTTCTTGCGGAACTTGCTAATAAGGTAGGGTTTCTCTACTCAATACAGTTATGCTAATTGATGTGATAAAATGTATTGTATATGTTATTTGATTGATTGATGAAGTTCAGGATTGGAGTTTGGGTTATTACTATGGTTACTATGATGGCGATCCTTCGGGAGACGGTTTCACACCCCGAGTTCGCCTCTCGTAGTTCGCCCGCTACGAGGGGGATATGCACATGAATGTTCTGGGTATTGTCGCCACAGTGAGAGGGGATTTCGACGCCTATAGCTGCGGTTTAGGGTTAAATTGTGGTTTTACAGGTCAGGGATGGTAACACGATGCTGCTGAGGTAACCGATGCGGTGGCGCTTCCGTTTCTCTTTCCCCATTACTTGTCTTGTACATTGGTCGGTATATATTGTTACTGACCCGGTTAATTTTTTTCAAAACTGATGTGATCCATTGGAGAGTGGTCTGCATGTGATCAACAGGTAACGAGATTAGAATTACTTAATTTGAATTTAAACTAAAGGATTTTAATAAACTATTGTTTCTTTATTGTGAGTTATGATATATACTACCTCGGGCAACCAAGATGGTATCAACCCTATGTGCTAAGGAGATCTTGTCAGGCTCTTTGGTATATTGGGGTGTTACAAAGTGGTATTAGAGCAAATGATTTTAGAACCTAAACCAATGAACCCAATGAATTAGGAGCGTCTAATAAAATGAACCGGAGTAGGAGTCATAGGGAGCTATCGCAAAGATTTGGGAGACGTCACGGAATCGCAGTTTTGCCCGTATAACTCTTATTTGGCCCTCATGGGAAGTGTCGGGACGTATATGTGTATTTGATGTGGCTACTGAGTTGATTGTTAAGGATATGTGAAATGGAGATGGGTATGGAATGAAAGTGGTGATATGTAAACGCATATGAGATGTGGTATGAAACGTGGGAGTGATTATTGTAATGAATTCATTATGCCACGAGAATAAGATTCCTACTGTTGAGCATGTATTTATGTTATATATATGATAATTGTTGTACAGGGGTTCTATTATGCATGACTCATCCGAGTAAGGTTTACTCGACCGATTACCCTTGGCACTCGATCGAGTGTTGAGGGCTGCTGTGAATAATAAGTCCGGAATAATGCTCGACCGAGCACATGGTGACACTCGGCCTAGTAGCTGTAACTCGACCAAGTGCCATTATGGACTCGACCGAGTAAAAGACCATGTATATATGGTGGTTTTGTTGTTTTTGTCACTCGACCGAGTGCCATTTAGGATTTGATCGAGTGTAATTTCCATGTATGTTTTAGTTGGATTTTGTAATTGGTTTACTCGACCTAGTACATGTAGTACTCGATCAAGTGAGCTCAACTCGACCGAGTGGCTTATTCCACTCGACCGAGTGCGTTTGTGCCAGGACCGTTGTCCGTTTTCAGCGGTAGGCTTATGCTTACGTTTGCAATTTTTATTGAAGTTATCATGCTTGCGACGAGAGCTAGTGTGTCAGCTACAACCCCCGAGTTCAGCGCTAAGGAGGTCGCCAGGCTGGTTAAGCAGAATAAGGCGCTTACTGAGGCCCTTAAGAACGTGGGAAAAGACCGCGAGGAGGTAGTGAATGCAACCACTATAAGTGATATACAATATATTTAGACTGACTCCCCTCTTATTTCTATTCTATTTCTACCTTATTTAATGCGTTTTAGCGTAGGTTTAATTGATTTTGCGCCTACTATCATGCTTTTCTTTCATATCATGAACTTCCGTCTCATTTTATAGGAAATATGCCAAAACAAGTATGAGACGGGATGAGAAGCAAGAACCCGTCACTTAGCATATAAGGAAAAGAAGAAATAAAAGAAGAAGAAGAAGAAATGAAGTAAAGAAGATAAGGAAGAGGAAGGGGAGTCCCAGCCCGGTCCAGGCAACTGGCGACCGGCCAGCCCGCTGGGCACCCCACCTAGCCCCAACAAAGCAAGAAACGAAAGGTGGAGCAGGGAGCCCCTGCCGGTCCATGCCACAGGCGGCCGGCCTGACCGGCTGGGGAGTCGACATCAACAAAGAAAGAATAAGAAAGGAGCAGGGAGCCCCATCTGGTTCAGGCCACTGGCGGCCAGCCAGACCGGCTTGGGAGTCGGCATGAAGAAAGAAAGAAGAAGAAAGGAGCAGAGAGCCCCAGCCGGTCCAGGCCACCGGCGGCCGGCCGACTGCGACTTCCCAGTCCGCAATTTCAATTCTTCTTATTTTGAACCCTTAAATCCCACCAACCTATAAATACCCCTCTCTTAATTCATTTCTACAGACAAACCTAGATAGAAGAACTCTAGTAATTAGTAAGAAATATTTCCCTCACTAGCAACCTAATCTCTCTTAATTAGTTACATTTACTCTTATTTCTAGTTAGTTATTATTATATCTAGTTCTTCTCTTACTTATTAGTGAATATATGTGTTGTAATTTGAAGACAAGAGGAGACTCTTTCTTCCATTACTAATCCAAATTCTCATCTTTTATTACATGTTTGGTAATTTCTCATCTTTATTTTATTGACTTTTCATTTAATTGCTCTTTCTTATTCATTTGATTAGTTTACATGTTGAATATGTCTTCTCTTGTTTATTTCATATGAAAGTATCCATCTTTAATGCTTTCCTCCATTAATATGAGTGAATAGTGTATTGCTAGGGTAGATGGGGGATTTAATGTAGGTTTATGGGTCGATTATGGGAATTAGGCATAAAGATTAAGTCTTTTGGTAGTCTACTTGTTTTGTGCACACAAGGTGTTTGTTGAAATGCTTGAATGAGTAATTTGAGTCATTTCCATGTTTAATTACTAGTTTGTGTGAGAGCTTAGACTTGTATTGTTTTTGTGTGTATCTTGGATGTTTAGGGGGAGGTTAGGGCGAGAAGCCAATCGAACATTAGGCTAGGGCTCGTCTCTCACCGAGCGGTAGAGGCTTGCCTATTTACCATCTTGCACCGAGAGGTGGAGATAATTTTAGACTCACTATTAGACTATTCTTAACCCCCACCATTAATGAACCCATTCACCTTAGTTTCTTTTAATCTTTGTTTTAAATCGCATCTTTGCCTCCTTGTTAGTCTTGTTTAGTATTAATCATCTTCAACTTGATATTAGCTTAAATTACACTAGAATTTGATTAAACCGTCTTAGACCAATAATTACCGTCCCTTGGGATACGACCCTTGCAATACCCAATAATAACTTGTTCGCTTGCGAGGTTTATTAAAACCTACAACAATAAGCAGCGCTATCGCCCGTCAGCGACCCACTACCTATGAGGGTACTAGTGCGCCACATCTGCTACATGACTGGCACCGAGAGATGGAGATCATCTTCGAGGTCGTCAACTGTACAGTGAATCTGTGCACGGAGCAAGCCGCGTTTTACCTGATGGGTCACGCAGGGAAGTGGTGGTTATGAGAGAGGATGACTATGAGGAACTACTATGTGGGTGAAGGGGAGGAGGTGATTCCTTGGAGATACTTCAAAGGAGAGATGAGGATGAAGTTTGTTGCCGCGCATGTGGGAGGGAAGCTGAGGGCTGAGTTCGACTCATTCCAAATGACAGAGGAGATGTCCGTGACTGATTACTACAATAAGTTCACATAGCTGGCAAGTTATGCCGACGACATGCAATGGAGCCAAAATTCCCTGTTTGATAAGTTCTTGAAGGGGTTGGTCTTTAGGGTCATGAACAAGCTACCTGTTGCGGTGGATTCTAGCCTTAAGGAGGTATATAAGATGGCGGGGCAGGCAGAGAGATTGGCAGTAATGACAAAAGAAGCTAAGAAGACGATGGAGATTAATAAGACGAAGGCGACCAATGAGGGTGGAGGCAATTATACCTTTCAGAGGGGTAACTATTCTTAGGCCAGATCCTATTCCGTTGGCCGTGGCTACAAATGGGGACAACAGTGTGAAGGGAACCGCGGTCGGGCTGCTAGAGAGGCTTCTGAGATGAAGTGCTATAGTTGTGGCGACTTTGGCCACAGAGGTTCGAGTGTCCATCGGTAGGAGGGAGTCACTACAACGATATCTCGGGAAACTGACGGTTTTTCTGACGGAAAAAAATTCCGTCAGTCATTTTTTATGACTGACACACTACTGACGGAATACTGACGGAAAAATAAAACTGACGGATTATCCGTCAGTAACCGTCAGTGAAAAATGGCGCATTGACCAAGTCAAAGGCGGCAAAATTCACTTACGGGTAATGACGGAATTTCCGTCAGTAAAAACTGATACTGACGGAAAATCTGTCAGTAATGTTCCATTATACTGACGGAATTTCCGTCAGTATACACTAATAATGCAGTCAAACAATACGCAGTCAAACATAGTTTCTGACGGAAATTCCGTCAGAAACGTCTTCGAAATCTCGGGAACCTGACGGATTCCTGACGGAATTTCCGTCAGAACTTGTCTGTTTATGTTGAAATCGCACGAAGAACTCCGTCATTCTTCATTCCTATTTTGCCCAAAACCTAACCCCCAAATCAATTAAATCCCCATTTACGACCACCGGCTACCTTACTACCACCGTCTACCTTCCTCCGGCTACCACTTTCCGACCACCACATCCTTGGTAAGTTTAATTAACTATTTCATTATCTCTCTTTTCTCCTTTTGTTAATTTATATGTTGCTTATTATTTGTTTGTTGTAGATCCGACGACCACCACTAGTTACCTCCGACCGTCGACCACCACTAGCAACTTGTCGTCGCCGCATCTTGTCGGAAAGTGTTTGTTTATTTTGATCTTTAGGTAAAATATTTACCTTTATTTTAATTTCGCCCTCCGTCTTAATCATTTGTTTGTCTTTAATTGACGTAGGATAGTAGCCATTATTTTTTTTGTTAATGAAATTTTTGTTGTTAATTTAATTTCGCCTTCCGTCTTAAATATTTGTTTGTCTTTAATTGACGTAGGATAGTAGCCATTATTGTTTTTGATAATGAAATTTTGGTTGTTGTTAATATAATTTCGCCCTGCGTCTTAATCATTTGATAATAAATTTTTTGTTGTTGTTAGTAGCTAGTTATTACATGTGTTTTGTATGTCCAAATTATTACATGTGTTGATATTGACTTAGTACCCGTTCAAGAATTACTCGTTAGGAGTAATTTTTGAATAGTCCCCGTATTGGGACTGTCTTTCTACGTTTCAAGTCACTTAGGTAGTAAACACATAACTTGTAATTTATTAATGAGGAAAGAGTTCGGTTACAATTCCTTTAATGTTTTCTGAATGCATATGTTGAGTAAATATTTATTCAACATTGTGTATTTAGAAAACAAAGGGGAATTGCTGCCGAATTTTTTCCTCATTAATAAATTACAAGTGGTGTTTGCTAGTGACTTGAAACGTAGATTGATGGGTTTAGGTTGGAGTGATAAGGACCCAATTGAAGAAATTTAATTTTACTTGTTGATGAGAATAAATGTTTAATTTACTATGTGTGATTATTGATTATCATTGTTGTTAATTTCTGATAATTTATTTATATAACATATATATATTTAAATGTAGATACATAATAACATGAAAAGATTAGAACGACGGTGGATGTATGAAAGATTAGACGAAAAAAAGAAACCCAAGCTGATATTTGCAAATGGGGTGAAAGAGTTTATTGAATTCGCGGAACAATCTAGTGAGTTTAAGGATTTAGGCGGTGAAATGAGGTGTCCATGTAAGAAATGCGATAACTTAGCTTTTAAATCGAAAAGGGAGGTTCAAAATCATCTATGGTCGAATGGTTTTACTGATAATTATTATGTATGGAAGTATCACGGTGAGAAACTGGCTACCGAAGAGAGTTCAAGTAGTATCGTAGTTAGTGAGAATCCTTACCGGGAGTTGGTTGAAGATGCATTACGTGATAATGTTGAGAAAATAATGGAGGCTCGACTTAATCCCGACGACCTTAGCGATGAAGAAGTTTGTTATCCCCCACATCCCCAAGTTTCAACCTTTTATAGAATGTTTAATAAAGCCGAACAACCAGTGTATGAGGGAAGTAGTATGAGTTTGTTGCAAGCGGCTGCTAGGTTGGTAGCACTCAAATGTGAGAAAAACTTATCTCTTAGATGCGCCAATGGTTTTATGTCGTTAATTAGTGACATTATTCCAAAAAAAAATCAAATGGCGCGCAATTTTCAAGAGATTAAGAATTTGCTTAAGGAACTCCAACTACCCCATGTGAAAATCGATGCATGTCCTACCGGTTGCATGCGTTTTTGGGAAGAAAATGCCGATCTTGAGGAATGTACCAAATGTCATGCCTCTCGGTATAAAGGTAAAAAGCATTTAATTGGCCGGAAGCGAATACCTTGTAAACCACTGACTTATTTCCCGCTTGCGCCAAGGTTACAACGACTATTTGCAACCAAACACATAGCAGGTGAGATGAGTTGGCACCATAAAAACTCTCGAGTAAGAGAAAGAGGGACAATGGCACACCCAAGTGATGGAGAAGCGTGGAAACATTTCGATAGAGAGCATCTAGAATTTGCAAGTGAGCCTCGCAATGTTCGCCTAGGTTTGTGTACAAATGGATTTTCACCTTATGGCCAATTCGGGAAGTCTTACTCGTGTTGGCCCGTGATTGTAACCTCGTACAACTTACCCCCTTGGTTATGCATGAAGAGGCAATTTATGTTCTTATCTATGATCGTTCCAGGTCCTAATAACCCTAAAGCAAAATTGGATGTCTACCTCCAACCGTTAATCAAAGAGTTGAAAGAACTTTGGGAAACCGGTGTGGATACCTATGATGTCTCTAAGAAACGTAACTTTCAATTAAAAGTGGCATTACTATGGACGATCAATGATTTTCCTGCATATGGCATGCTTTTCGGTTGGTCCACAGCCGGATACAGTGCTTGTCCTTATTGTCTTCAAACAGATCCTAAATCCTTTTTTCTGAAACATAGTCGAAAGGTTTGTTGGTTCGATTGTCATCGTCCTTTCTTGAAACATGATCATCCTTTCCGCAACAATTGTAAGCATTTTCTAAAGAATAGGAAAAATGAGGATACTACAGTTGCAATCAAATTAACCGGTGCTGAAGTCTGGGATTCGGTAAAAGGTTTACCAAAAGTTGTCGAGTCTTCTGCTGAAGAAATGAAAAGATTGAAAGACGACAAAAGTGAAGGTTGGTGGAAACAAAGCATATTCTGGGAACTCCCTTATTGGAAGACATTGTTGATTCGACACAACTTAGATGTTATGCACATTGAGAAAAACGTTTTTGAACAGCTTATCAACACGGTGATGAATGTAACAAAGAAAACTTCATTTGGCCCTAAGGGTAACGCTGACTTTCTTGAGTATTGCTTGAAACGACCCATATCATCTAGGTTTGTTTTAGAGACAGCGGAGAAGAAGGCTCTATGCGAATGGGTTGCTAGTTTGAAATTCCCGGATGGTTATGCTTCAGATTTGAGTCGGTGTGTTGACCATAGAAATTGGGTGTTACATTCCATGAAAAGTCATGATTGTCATGTCTTTATGGAACGGTTACTTCCTGTTGCATTGAAACATTTACTCCCGACGAATTCTTGGAATGATATAACTGAGATAAGCCAATTTTTTAGTGACTTGTGTACTTCTACGATTAAATTTGATTCCATGGAACATCTAGAGTCAAGAATTGCGGAGATATTATGCAAGTTAGAAATGATATTTCCTCCTTCTTTCTTCAATTCCATGGAGCATTTACCTATTCACTTATCTTATGAAGCGAAAGTTGGAGGGCCTGTCCAATATCGATGGATGTATCCATTTGAGAGGTTCCTTAATCATTTGAAAAAGAAGGTTGGCAACAAAGCTCGGGTCGAGGGTTCCATGTGCAACGCTTTTTTGTTAGAGGAAATTTCTAATTTTTGTTCCCTATATTTTGAATATCACATTGACACAAAAGCGAAGGACTTGGAGGTTGGTGTGAATTCCGATAACCAACTAGATTCAAATATACCCGAGTTGTTCAATGATGACTTGGGAAATACTACCGGGAAATGTATAACGAGGTACTTAAATGAAAAAGATTTTGAAGAAGCTCATTTTTATGTGCTAAGAAACTGTGGGCAATTTTTAGAGACTTATGAAAAGTAAGTTGTTGATTCATTATTACACAAATAACTTTTCGTAATAAAATTAATTCATTATAGTTAAAACGTACATTACTAATTAAAACATGTGTTGATGTCACGTCTTATTATTAGGGAATTCGAGACGTACATCAAACTCACATATCCTGATGTCACGTCTTATGATGATGTTTGGAGCAAACATGACAAAAGTTTTTCGAAATGGTTGGGAAATGAAGTAAGATCACATTTCAATTTCTTATTAACTAATAATTTATATTGAGAATATAACATCTTAATATAATTAATATATTGTTTTATTGATATATAGGCTTATAGATTGAAAGATCCTTTACTAATAGCTCTAGCAGGGGGTCCAAGTAACTGGGTGAGGACATGGAGAAGATATTCTATCAATGGCTATAAATTTCGTGCTTTTAAAGAGGGAGTTGATTTTCCGAAAGCTACTATAAGCAATGGGGTTGTGTGAGTTCTACTGAAGGGTTGGACTACTACGGAACCCTTAATGAAGTAGTTGAGCTTTCTTATTATACTGAGCACAGAATTTATAAAGCCATATTGTTTAAATGTGATTGGTTTGATAATTCCCCACAAGGAGTTAGTATCCATAAGGTATACAGACTTGTCGATGTAAACTTAAAAAAGAAACTTCGTGGACATAACCCATTCGTGTCAGCTTTTCAAGTGGATCAAGTGTGTTATGCTCCTTATCCAACCACTAAGAAAGATAATCAATGGTCCGCGGTTTTTAAAATCAAGGCACGATCGCATGTTGATGCTCCTGTTGACGAAATTGTCTTCCAAGAAGATGTGGTTGTCAATAGTCAGTCAATTTCACCAATTTTGGTGGAAGAGACACAAAGTGGGGATGAATATGAAGTGGTTGTTGAAAGGGGTGAAGGGGAGTATGACAAGGACATCAGTGAAGAAAAAGAAAAAGATGATGAAGATGAAGAAATTCAACTACTACAAAATGAGGAAGATGAGGAAGAAGTCGGAATAATTTTTTCAGATGATGAAAGTTTGTTGATTTGTAGTGATAATGATAGTGAGGGTCACTAGTTAATTGTAATCTATTTGTCAAAATACAATTATAATTAAATTTGAAACTTTGCATTGTAATTCAAAAAGTTTGCTCACTGTTTTTATATATTGAACTACCTAACAATTTCCATTGTATATAGCTTTTACTTATGGCAGGTGGGTCGTTTATCAGACGAATCATAGGTGCCAGTAGTCGATCTCGTCGTGCTGATGACAATGAGCGGAACAAGGAGGATGATGCCTTTCACGAGCAGGAGCATGAGCAGGAGCAGGAGGAGGAGCAGGAGCAGGTGGTGATCCCGACGACACAGCAGGAGAGTAACCGGATTATTCTGTCTTGCAATCCTGACATAGGCCAGTGGTAAGTGTCTAATTAATATATAGAATACTTTAATTATCGCAAACTACCAGCGTAGGCGGATGTGGGATTACTTTCAGGTATATTTTATTACGGTTGTATCTATTACTAAAAAATAATTGTTTTCATTCAAAAAGTGTAGTTATACAATTTCAGCTATTACTAACAAGTTGTTTATGATGAAATAGAATCATGTGAACTCGGTCGATCCGAACTACGACCTGAAGCCCGACTGGCAGAAACAGGTCACGAGGCGGATTACCTCACTTGTTAATGGCTGCAAGTATAACAAAAATAGGCCGGAATGGGTGCCCGAAAGTTGGTGGGAAAACATTATAAATAGGCCCGAAAACGATCCCGAATTCGCCAAGAAATCTAACATAAACAAGGCTAATAGACGGTCAGATGGCGAGAAAGCGGTGGGCACCCATACTCTAGGCCGGAAGAGTTGTTCCGATGCGTTTAAAGAATTGGTAAGTCCTTTATTTTTTGCTTCACATACAATTTGCATATTAATTATGAAGGATTAATATTGCCGATAAATCACTTAATGTTTTTATAATACTTTCAAGTTGATCCTACGCCGTACAAGTTGTTTGAGAAACAAAAAAGAACAAGAAGGGCGAGTGGGTTAACCCTAGAGCTGCTAAGACAAACGTAAGTTTGTCTAATAATTACTAAGGATTTTTTTTTTATATCCAATTTTAATACTCTTTATATTATTAGCTTCGTTTTGTTTTGATTACTTAATGTTTTTAATTATATAAATTTTTTTTGTGGGTTCAGGATGCTTAAACCGAGCAGATGAGTCCGCGAACGCCAACTGGCGAGACTCCAGACGAATTCCATGCATTCTACAAAGCGGTAGACGGATTCGATAAGAAGTCGAGACTCTTCGGGATGGGAGACAAGGGGAAAGAAGTGTGGTATGATCCACCATGCAACAAAAGTGCACGCGCATCATTCTCCTACAATCCTACAGATTACACCCGATTCGCAAGTGAGAATACTCAAATGAAAGAGAAATTGAATTCACTTGCGAATGAACGAGAAAATGAGCGAGCCGCCCGACTTGCCCTAGAAGCACAAGTACGGGCAAATCAGCAACAAATGGATCACCAAGCCGCGGCAATGGCTGCCATGCAAGCGGCTATGATGAAATTTCTTCCCCCGGAGTTATGCAGCAACTTCCCTCCTCCACGTCCAAGAGATGACAACGCGGACGACGGGCACGGTTTTGGAGGAGCTCCCGTTACCCCCTTAGGTTAGTAATGTTTAATCTACCTAAGTTAGGAACCGTTGAATTTGTAAGCTTGTAAAAACAAAGTTGTATGAATTTGTTTAACATTTTATGTAATGAATTTTTTTTCCAATTTCCATCGGTCTTCCCCTTTATTTTTATTGCCTTTTGTTGATTCCCGACCATGCGGTCGATGTGAGTATGAATTACCGCTTTGCGGTAACGTATGTATTTTCTGTATTGCAGGTTTTGTTGAAATTTTCACCTTTTAAAACAATGCAAAAAACGCATTTGGCTGGACAGCAGGCTGCTGTATCCAATCACTAGTACCTTAAGTACTGACGGAAAATCCGTCAGTACAGTCAAAATTGACTTGACTTACTGACGGAAAATCCGTCAGTATAGTTGATGCGTGTCGTTATACACCAAAAATAAAACCTAAGTCTACTAACTAAGAAGATAGCGGAAATAGGGTCGATCTCCACAGGGAGGAAACTAATTAACTGAAATCTAAATCTGCAAGTAACAATCTGGGGGGTTTTGAAAATTGGTTTTAATTAACTAAATAAGATTAAAGGAAAGAGAAGTAAAAGATAGAAATAAATCAGATAAGAGAGAAATATGCTAGGATTCGGTCTACTGCAGTATCGGCATCTATGGGTCAACTAAGTTAGTCAATCTATCAATGAGAAGGGCAATGGTTTTCTCCTCTCGGTCTCAAACCACCCTAGGGATTTTCCTAATTAACTCTCGTCCTCTTAGGAGTCACCTATAAATTCTAAGCAAGCCTTCCCTTCCAATCTCTCGATCCAGGTCGGGGTTAACTACCTAGCCTAGTCTCCTGCGTATACTCATTCGACTAAACCTCAATTAAATTGCTTAGACTGATTCTCATATTCAAGACTAACTAAACTAATCTATCCTAACATGCCTCTACTACAGTTTCCCTCATCCCAACATACAAGAGAATTAGCTACTCATGCTATTAACTATGCTAACAAAGACGATTAAACATATGACGATAGACATAATAGAATCGTAGTTAATAAGCATAAACAATAACAACACAACAATTAAGTAGAGCAAGTAGTAATTAAGATTAAGATAAAGGTAAGAGTAAAGAGAGAAATCGTTTACAATCTTAGCAATCCGGCGTAAAGAACAAATCCTACGTCGATAAACCCGAATGCAAACCAAAGATAAAAAGTTCAGAAACTAAAGAAAGATTAATGTCTCCTAATTACTGAATAATTCTGAATAATCGAAAAACTCCCTACTAATGACGTAAATAAGAGTCATATATAGTGTCTAACACGACTCTTAACCTAATTAACCTTATGGACTTAAAGCCCGTAATAGGATCTACTCGATCGAGGAAAATAACCACTCGATTGAGGACTTTATTCATGGAAATCAGTCGATCGAGCACTTCATCTACTCAATCGACCAACTGGTAAACGGCTTCTACTCGATTGAGCAAAGGAAGTTACTCGATCGAGGTCTTCTTGCTTCAACTCACCTCGATCGACCAAATGCGTACTCGATCGAGGTCTTCTGGCATAGTACATAGTAAGAGTCATGACTTTGGGCTTGATGATGAATGGTTTCACGCTTCCCAAGGCAAGAGTTTCTGTTCCGATCCTTCCATTCCTAAAATGCATGCAAAGTGGACTGTTTTGGCTCGGTTTCTGCTACTACACAGCTTGTACCTACAAAATGGTAATGAAAGTACAAAGTAGCCAAATAGGGGCATATAGTGATATAATATCACTTAAATGACATAGAAATGCGGGCATAAATGGACTAGAAAGTCTATATAAAATACACGCTTCAAACTTCCCCAAACTAAACCTTTGCTTGTCCTCAAGCTAACTAAATGCAGCTATATGGAATAAAATAAACCTAGGGGAATGGAGCAAGTCTCAGAGCAAGCTTCAAGTCAATGTTAAACAGTTCAATGCACTCAATCAATCGTTACAAAGCTTAATACGAAAGTGAACGAATTTATACAATCTTGGAAATAAATTAGACCTTCGACCTAGCAAGACTCAACCAAATTCGGACTCTCACGGGTCACTCTTCTCTCAACAAGCAAATGGTAAGTAAATATGTATAAGAAAGAGAGAATAAAAATAGCCACTCACCTAGACTACGACCGACACAACATGCATTGCTAACTAATATGAAAGATGATTCAAGCACCGTACACACGCATAACCACCGTTCAAGGACAATCACGTGCCGAACATTTGCGAAAACATGGATATGTGAGGCTAATTGGTAAGAAGGGGCAAAACAATTAATGGGAATGTGAAGATAAATAGCCAAGCTAGTTCCTAACAAGACCGCACTAAAACTCGTTTCATCTTCCAACAATCAAAATTAAGCTCGATGCCTTACCAAATCTAGGCATAAACAACACAAACCCCAAATAACACCTCAACAAAATAATGATAAGCACAGGAGGTGTAAACAACAAAAAGTTCAGCCAATTATTTTTTCAATCTATTTTTTCATTTTTTCTTTCTTTTCTTTTATTTTTCTTTTTCTCTTTCTTGGCTGACTGAGGAAAACACTCGATCGAGCAGAACATGTCACTCGATCGAGGCACAAAAACACCAAATCTGCTCGATCAAGCTAAACAAAGTACTCGATCGAGACACTATTCTCACATCTCTTCTTTTTCTCGCAAATACCCACTCCAATCAATGAAAACGAGTCAAAAACTGAAACAACGGTAAAATATACCTCAACTACAAACTAGCTCGGCAAGGGTAGGCTCAGTTTGGAATGTAGTTAAGGGCAACAGGCAGATATGGCTTTATGTGGAGTTAATGGGGTAAAATGAGGAAAAGGGAGATGTAAATATTCTCAAAACACGTAATACCGACCACAAACCCAATGCGTGCAGACAATAAGAAATCAAAATTCATATACAAGCAAATGACATGAAATGTGGGGAGTAACTACTCTCATTTCTAGATGAACTGGCCATGGATGTCACCAGTTGTAGGCTCTAAAATCTCAGAATATATAAGTAGTTTGCCAAAATGATAAGTCAAGTCTAATAATCAAATTTAAATTCCAAAACAAAATTCAACAGTTCACTATTTCGATTTCACTAAGTAATTCAAGAAAGGTGCTAAGAATAGCACAAAATAGACTTGTAGTGCAATTTCATCATGAACACAGCTCCAATCCGACTCAACTAAATGCAAAAATAAACGTGATATTTTTTATTTTTTCAAATTTTTTCTAGTTAACGTGAATTGTAAACGTGAATGCAATACAAATGCAAATGCAGACGCAAAAGGATGTAAAACACTTCCCCAAACCAAAACAGACAATGTCCTCATCGGCTATAGCACCAAAGCATATATGGGAAAGGGAAAAGCAACCTAATACATGCTCCTAAGGAATAAATGTATATATATGAAGAATGGAAAAACAAAAGAAACAGAAACGACTCACAAGACAAAGCTTCCCCAAACCAGCATCAAACTAGGTGGTATAAATTTCCTCGATCGAAGGTTTCTGTCATGCTGGACTGCTCGATCGAGTAGGTCTGAGTTACTCGATCGAGTGAACTTCTTTTGATGATCCATACTTCACTCGATCGAATGGAATTATACGCGATCGAGTACTGTTTTCTCGCCCACGTCACTCGATCGAATGACTCTCCTCCATGCTTAGCCTTCGACTTTCAGCAATTTGATTGCCGCTTCTATTTCCTGCCAAATGCTACAAAACAATACCCAAAAAAACAAAACACAGTCTAGCAGGAAAAATAAATTGTCTAACTGAGCTACGGATTATCACGTAGTAGTCTAATTGTCTAAATGAAAACGCGATAAATTGTTTGTTACAAATTGCACGGGGTTGCAAACCCGGCTACCAACCAAATAGTTTCATGAGAAGGCCACCGTTTGGCTTTTGACTTGCGGAACTACCCTCAGCTGCGGTAAGTTCCGTCGTCTTCCTCCACACGTACAATGGTTTCTTGGAGCCTAGCTCCACTTCGGAATCACTTGCGTACATGCGGGCTCCTTTGTCCTTCTTGGACTTCTTCTTCTTTACGTCGTCACGCGAACCTGGCTTTTCCTTTTCCAGCTCCAATGCTACTGATTTACTACCAGTAATGGAACACACAACAGCATATTCCTCCAATTCGCTCCCAAGCTGGGGCGGAGGTGTTACGGTAGAAATGGGGATATCACAGATAGGAGCTATAGGTTCGATAGGAGCCGAAGCTTTGTCATGCGTGAATAAATCAGGTGTGATATCGGATAAGGGAAGTGCGTAGCATGGTGACACAAGCATAGGACCCTTATTAACATGAGACTGTGTGAATACTAAATTCTCCCCACCTATTTGAAAAGTCAGAGTCTGTAACCCAACATCGATAACCGCTTGCGCAGTATGCAAGAACGGTCTTCCCAAAATGATGGGAGTGTAAGAATCCTCAGGTATATCCAAAACTATGAAATCGACCGGGATAAAGAATTTTCCTATTTGCACAGGAACATCCTCTATGATTCCTAAGGGTCGAGACAAGGTCATATCTGCCATCTGTACCATCATGTTTGTACACTGAAGCTTCGTAAAGCCTAACCGTTTGGCCAGAGACAAAGGTAAGACGCTAACACTAGCTCCTAGGTCACATAACGCGTTGTCTATGAGATAGGTGCCTATATGACACGGTATAGAAAAACTACCTGGGTCAGACAGCTTAGAGGGGCTCTTGTTCTGGAGAAACGCAGAGCATTCCTCAGTCAACGCTACAGTCTCTATAGTGTCTACGGACCTCTTACGCAAAAGAATTTCACGCATAAATTTTAAGTAAGAGGGTACCTTTAATAGGAGGTCTGAGAAAGGAACGTTCACCTTGAGATCGCGTACAATTTCAGCGAACCGAGTAAATTCCTTCTCGACCTTAGCCTTCTTCAATCGACCAGGAAACGGAATTGGAATGTTAGGATTACCACGTTGCATATCCTTGACAATGGCATTGTTAATCATCCGCTTGCTTAACCCCTTCGAACGGGCTTCTTGCTCATGAAAACCCATCGATCGAGTATCTAAGTCACTCGATCGAAGATTATTTGAGCTTAAATTGCTCGATCGATCAGCTTCCTCGGTCAACTTATTCGATCGAGCAGCTTGGTTCTCTCGATCGACCACTTGTTCATCTGGATCACTCGATCGACCATCAAGAACCTCTCGATCGAGTAACTTGCTTTCTGATTCACTCGATCGACTAAAACCCATCTCTCAATCGAGTAGATTCTCCTTCATTTCATTCGATCGACTAGCGATAACCTCTCGATCGATTACATTACCAGCAACAGTCTTCGCAACATCAGGATGCGCACCAGAAATATCAGCAACTGTACCAGGACTGTTATAAGCAATACCGCGTCTCAGAGTAATCATATTCAGCGTCTCCTTTGATGCGTGTCGTTATACACCAAAAATAAAACCTAAGTGTAACACCCGGAAATGTACCCTATTTTTCTAGTAGAAATATTTTACGAAATATTTTCAGCAAATTTAAGTTTTAATTTAGAATTTAATGTTTCGAGTCGAATTTAGAATTTCCGAGTTCGTATTTGGAATTTCCGCAAGATTCCATGTGAAACCCGTTTTAAGGCGTCTTTGACTTTTCTTGACTTTTGAGTCGTCTTTGACTTTTCTTGACTTTTGAGTCGTCTTTGACTTTTCTTGACTTTTGAGTCGTCTTTGACTTTTATTGACTTTTGAGTCGTCTTTGACTTTTCTTGACTTTTGAGTCGTCTTTGACTTTTCTTGACTTTTGAGTCGTCTTTGACTTTTCGTGACTTTTGAGTCGTCTTTGACTTTTCTTGACTTTTAAGCCGCCTTTGACTTTCGTTGACTTTCCGACTCCCCCTTTACTTATACTCCCTCATAACCTATTTTTCCCTCACAACTCAACATCTCCTTCTTCCTCATCAAACCACCAAAACCTAAAACCCTCTTTGATCCGATCTTATAATCATCATACCGCATTCGTTCTTTGACGGAATTCACGTAAGTTCGTCTTATTCTTCCCCCCTTAGCTTCCTCTATCCGTATTGGTAATAAAATTACCGTCTTTCTCGCTTTTTAAATTCTCCGTCTTTCTCAAGGTGAATGATATTCATCTTTTATTATCTAATTGTTTGTAGGTGGAGACTAGGAAAGCTTAGTAACCGTTTAAAGACGCGTAAATGTAACGGTGAAGGGTTACTCGATATCATTTACGTGTTTTGCATGCTTTATATGTTAGAAATCGTATTTAGAATACGATTAGGAGCTTAGGAATCATGTTATGATTTATGATTGTTGTTATTTGATGATTGTTGATGATGAATATTGATTGTTGATAATTATTAGAAGTGAATTAGGAGAATTGAAAATGATAGAA
>JAIUZE010019653.1:0-33707 GCA_022085475.1 Heliosperma pusillum
ACCCGACCCGATAACGACCCGAACCCGACCCGAAAGGGTTGTCTGACCCGATACGACCCGAACCCGATACGACCCGAACCCGACATGACCCGACCCGAACCCGACCCGACTGACCCGATTGCCACCCCTACTCCCGACGCACACACGTGAACCCTAACTTAAACTACTTGACCTTGAAATAATAAATGAGAGAGTTGGGTAGAAGTTAAGGACTTTAATTGGTAGTCTTTGTGTTTATGCTAATTGATAGGAGTAACTTAATTTGTTTGTGTTTCTTATGAAGATGGTTAGACCGCGATTAGCTGAGAACGTTATGATGGAAGCTCTTGCTCAAGTGCTGAAAAAGCAGCAAGATGCAGCTTTAGCTCATGCCAACCAAGTTCCCCCTAGAAGGGAGGATAACCATCAGGGTGGCTATGCTTGGGTGGCGGGGCAAATTGCAAGGAGTAAAATTGTACCTTATGGTGGAGAACCGGACCCTACAGAGTTATCCGGTGGGTTCCGTGAAATGGAGAAGCAGTTTGATCTATACCAAGTCCGAGAAGAGGACAAGGTTAGGATCGCAAAGCACTTTCTGGTGAGGGAAGCCGACAACTGGTGGGCTATTACAAGTGCCACCGCAACTCTTGAAGAGGACTTTAACTGGGCTTGCTTTAAAGCTCTTGTGGAGGGTATATTTTATCCTAAAGAGCTTAAACAGGAAAGGCTCAAGGAGTTTATAGACTTTAAGCAAGGCAACCTATCCGCTCAAGAGTTTACTACGGAGTTTAATAAGCTTGCGCATTTCGCTCCGAGGCTTATTCGTGATGATGAAGACCGTGCATTCTACTACCGTAACAAGTTGAGTGCCGTTCTTCAAAGTAAGGTAAGGAGGAGCTCTACTTCTTTTGGGGAGTTGTATGATGATGCCCTTTGGGCGGAGAACTCAATGAAGGCCGTTAGAGATGAAGCGAAGATGAAGAATCACTCTCCTTCCCCCTCTTTCAATCCAAGGTCAAACTTCAATGACAAAAGATCTCTCGCTCTTTCTTCTTCTAATGCCTATTCTAACAAGAGGCGTTTCAATGCTCCCTCAAACTTCAATGCAAGATCACTTGCTCCTTTTCTCCCTCAAGCTATCTCAAATGCGGCTCCTAGGCCCAATGCTTTCCCTCAAGCTCAAGGACGAATGTGTGACGGTTGTAGGGGACCCGTTCAGCCCGGAGTTGGATGCTATGATAGGCCCCTGTTTTGCTTTTTCTGCAAGAAGCCGGGTCACCGCTTTCGTGATTGCCCCGACCGTCAGAATCCCGCACCTGGTGCCAAAGCTAAGGGATCCATCTTTGTACTCAGCCGAGCCGAAGCTAATGCTCACCCGGAGATCGTGACTGGTAGGTTTTTTTCCTTAGATCAATTTCGTTTTCCTTCTCCGCTTTCATCTTTTCCATCAGATCGTAGTTCTTGCTTGATGCCTCCTAGTGTTCATAAGTATCATGTCCGTCTTCCATAATCTCTTGTGAGGTAGTTTTCTCTTTAGCTAATGTAAGGTTTAGTGGTTGTATTTTTGATGATGCGCTAAGTATGGTACTTACCCACCCTATGGAGCTGGATTCATGTCTATGTGACTATAAGGAATTAAGAATAAGTAGGTTGAACCTCTCTTGATGATTTTAGACTTTGAATCTTGATATTGTAATATCACCTTGAGGATCGAATAGATCGTAATTATAGTTTGTTGTTGTTAAGGATTATAGTGGTTGCTTTAAAGATTACTTGAGAGTTTATTACCCTTATCTGTTGGACCCTAGCAATAATGTTTACTTTATGGAATTTGGACTTGGTGACCAATCTCGAAGAAAATTTTCATAAGCAAAGACCGATACATTTTGAGTTTTGATGGGTTAGATGATTTGATTAATTGAAGTATCGCCTTGTGTTTGGCAATAGGTATGATTTGGAATTTGTACTCATTCTTTGTTTGAGGAATTGTGTTTTGACTTTTGTGGATGAAAAAGTCCTTGTAAATTTAGGATAATGGGTTTGAAGTAAATTGGATTAAAGGATTTCATGGTAAGTGTTTTACTTGGTGGTTGTTAATGATCAGGTTTGCATAGATAAATATTTTGTTGATAGTTTCTAGTAAGAGTTTTAATGGAGCTAAGAAGATTGGAGTGCGTAGTGAAATTTCTATGTGGATTGTTAGTGGTGGAGTCTACCATACCGATGGACCTTAGAAGATTCTAATTGAATTTGAATAATTGGAAGTTGTTACTCGAAGTTTATGGTTATGAAATATTTTAGTAGGAATCTGATGATTTAAAATGTTGAAGATATTTTTGTACTCTCTTGAGGACTAGTTTACTTGTGCGGTTAGAAAGGTCGAGTTGCGATCGACATTTGAATTTTTCATAGATGGAAGATAGTAATGTTGTTCATTCCTCTCTTTTCCCTCAATCTGACCCTTACTCAATCCGCTACTTTTCAATCCTTCCCCTTTCTAGTCCATTTTACTTGTTTGGACGTATCTCTTAGTATCACGATTTGTGATTTTGATGTTCGAGTTCGCTCTAAGTTTGTGTAATGTCTTCTTATTTTGATTCTATTCTTGAGAAAACTTTCAAATCTCCATATCGTAATCCTAATTTAATCTTTTTAAAATAGTTTAAAGATGGTTTGTGTACCCTCTTTTGGAGAAAGTAGATTTCTTTCCCTTTTATATTTGGATTTTTGTGTTGGGTTGGCTGTTTGGGCTTGTTATTGGAGACGTCTGGTGACTAGTCTGACACTTACTAACACCTGTTTTGATTTTCGATTTCACTATTTCGGCATTGATTTAAATTTTGATAGCTAGAGTTCTCGTTCATGACGGGCACTCTTGTGATTCGTAAATAAAGTTTCTCACTTATGAAAAATTTACTTAAAGCGTTTTCGAGAAGAACATCATTTCCTAAATGTTTTCCCTTATAAAAGTTTTCGTGTTGATTTTGTAAACCGATTCGTGTCCTTGATACTTTTGTTTTCTACTCTCAAGTTTCGAGGACGAAACTTTTTAAAAGGAGGGGTGATTGTAACACCCGGAAATGTACCCTATTTTTCTAGTTGAAATATTTACGAGATCTTTTCAGCAAATTTAAGTTTTAATTTGGAATTTTAAGTTTCGAGTCGAATTTAGAATTTCCGAGTTCGTATTTGGAATTTCTGCGAGATTTTATGAAAATCCCGTCTTAAGGCGAGTTTGACTTTTCTTGACTTTTGAGTCGGGTTTGACTTTCTTGACTTGGAAACCGTCTTTGACTTTTTCCTTCATAACTCACACAACTCCCTCCCTTAACCTAATTTTTCATTCATCACAAAATCAAGCACAAAACCCTTTCTTCTACCTTAAGAAACTTTCCCTCTTTGAATATCGATCTTAGAATTGTCGTAACTTCTTCGTTACTTGATAGAATTTACGTAAGTTTATCTTATTCTTCTTCCCGTACCTTCCTCTATCCGTATTGATATTAAAATCATCGTCTTTCTCGCTTTCCAAATTTCCCGTCTTTCTCAAGATGAACTTTATTCATCTTTTTACGATCTATTTGTAGGTGGAGACCTCCAAGATCCCGACAAAGACTATTTCCTTATAGAAGAGGAGCTTGACGATTAGTAGAGACGCTTAAAGGTAACGGTGAAGGGTTACTCGGTATCATTTACGTGTTTTACATGTTTTATATGCTAGGAATCGTATTTAGAATACGATTAGAAGCTTAGAAATCATGCTATGATTAATGAATGTTGTTATATGATGATTATGGATGATATATATTGATTGTTGATGATTATTAGAATTGATTTATGAGAATTGAAATGGATTGAATATTTAAAGGAAGCTCACGGATGAAGGAGTGTTCCTGGCCGGTCGACCGGCCGCCGGTCTGCCAACCGGCTGGGAACACATCAGTAACAATGTTGAAGTTTTATGTGAAATTTGTATAGGGGCTCTGAGCCGGTCGACCGGCCGCCGGTCCATCGACCGGCCGCCGGTCCATCGATCGGCCTGGACCACCTCAGTAGTGATATTTGGATTGTTGGTAGAGTGCTCTGTGCCGGCCCACCGGCCGCCGGTCCACAGACCGGCCTGGAGCACATTTCTCTGTTTTCTATGATTTTTGGTTTTGCCTTGTGTTCTGAGCCGGCCCACCGGCCGCCTCCCTCCTGACCGGCCTGGAACACGGCTGTGTTCTTTTCATATAATTTCTAAAACTCGTAATTTATAATAGTTCGCATGATCCGTTTATCGTATAATTTTACGTAACGACTTGTAATATTCATGTGTTGGATATATGATATTCTATTCGCTTGTATCACATGTTTCGTGACGGTTTTCGATATATCCCTCTTTTGAGTCGGGTTTACATATGTTATGAATTGAGCACTAATGATTTTGTGCTATGAACTCTCATTTCCCGGCTACACCTTATACTCGTTAGACTGGAATGTCGGAGCGATGGGGTGTATCCTTGATGCTTGTATGCATGTTTAGTGGGGATATGCCGACGTTGTTAGGAGGTGAACGCAATGCGTTGATCGACCCGGCCGTCAAATGTTGTATACTTGCGAGGTGGTGTTATTGCATGTAGCGTACTAGCTTGACTTTTGAATATAGATCTCTTTCCGCCTCTTTCGTGAATTGATCTACCGAATTTGGGGTACTCGGCGTCTATGATTGACCGAGTCTTGGATGTGGAACGTCTTACCACATGTCGAATCGGAACATGTCTTATTCCGAGAGTCTGGCCAGATTTAGACTAGGATCGTATTATTATCGTCGTCCTACCGAGAGGATTAGAGTCTTGTGTGTACGAAACGTCTTATCGTACATGATTCCGGAAAACGTCTTATCCCGTGAATTGGTTTGTCTGTGTCATGAGTATACGAAACGTCTTATCGTATACGGTTCAGGGAAACGTCTTATCCTGTGGACTTCCATTGGCTTGTCTTGCTATTGTACACGATGCTAGTGCGTTTCATTTACCGTGAGAGATGTCGTTAATATATTGGTATGGTTGGATGAATGATTATATGATTGATCATTGAATGACTTGGTATGGTTTGTTTGTCGAGTCTCAATCTTATCAATTATATGCCACTAACGGTGAGATGTAAGCCCTAGTGAGTATATAGTTGCCTAAGGGTGTCTTTCCCGAGTCTCTGTATAACATGATGGTTTGGATTTGATTTCCATATGCTCTTATCATTATCTATAGAATTGCCTATCTATTCTTATCGCAACTCACATGTATATATATTTACGCATGCTTTACTTTCGTATTTCCTTATATGTACGTTTGATGTGATATGGGTGGGAGAACCCGGAGTTACTCCCCACTGACTGTGGCATTCATGTTTTTCATGAATGAACAGGTTACTTGCTTGGATGACTTTTTGGATACGATATTTTGGGGTTCGGGTGTGAGCTAGCGGGCGTTGTCCCTGGAAGTTTCACCTCTAGACGATAGTAGCTAGTTTTGGTTAAACACTTGTTCTTTGCTAGCATTTTAAGAGACCCCGTCTCTTTATTGTATATTCCGTACTTAGTTTGTAATATTTTGACACTCCTCGTCTTATTTAACTTGCATGTATAAAAGTTTTTAAAAACTACCTATTTCCGCAATATAATTCACATGCTTGTTTGTTTATTATTTCCGCATTCGCGAGGGTTGTCACAGTTGGTATCAGAGCTTGATCGCTCCCGACGCACACACGTGAACCCTAACTTAAACTACTTGACCTTGAAATAATAAATGAGAGAGTTGGGTAGAAGTTAAGGACTTTAATTGGTAGTCTTTGTGTTTATGCTAATTGATAGGAGTAACTTAATTTTTTTTTGTGTTTCTTATGAAGATGGTTAGACCGCGATTAGCTGAGAACGTTATGATGGAAGCTCTTGCTCAAGTGCTGAAAAATCAGCAAGATGCAGCTTTAGCTCATGCCAACCAAGTTCCCCCTAGAAGGGAGGATAACCATCAGGGTGGCTATGCTTGGGGGGCGGGGCAAATTGCAAGGAGTAAAATTGTACCTTATGGTGGAGAACCGGACCCTACAGAGTTATCCGGTTGGTTCCGTGAAATGGAGAAGCAGTTTGATCTATACCAAGTCCGCGAAGAGGACAAGGTTAGGATCGCAAAGCACTTTCTGGTGAGGGAAGCCGACAACTGGTGGGCTATTACAAGTGCCACCGCAACTCTTGAAGAGGACTTTAACTGGGCTTGCTTTAAAGCTCTTGTGGAGGGTAGATTTTATCCTAAAGAGCTTAAACAGCAAAGACTCAAGGAGTTTATAGACTTTAAGCAAGGCAACCTATCCGCTCAAGAGTTTACTACGGAGTTTAATAAGCTTGCGCATTTCGCTCCGAGGCTTATTCGTGATGATGAAGACCGTGCATTCTACTACCGTAACAAGTTGAGTGCCGTTCTTCAAAGTAAGGTAAGGAGGAGCTCTACTTCTTTGGGGGAGTTGTATGATGATGCCCTTTGGGCGGAGAACTCAATGAAGGCCGTTAGAGATGAAGCGAAGATGAAGAATCACTCTCCTTCCCCCTCTTTCAATCCAAGGTCAAACTTCAATGACAAAAGATCTCTCGCTCCTTCTTCTTCTAATTCCTATTCTAACAAGAGGCGTTTCAATGCTCCCTCAAACTCCAATGCAAGATCACTTGCTCCTTTTCTCCCTCAAGCTATCTCAAATGCGGCTCCTAGGCCCAATGCTTTCCCTCAAGCTCAAGGACGAATGTGTGATGGTTGTAGGGGACCCGTTCATCCCGGAGTTGGATGCTATGATAGGCCCCTGTTTTGCTTTTTCTGCAAGAAGCCGGGTCACCGCTTTCGTGATTGCCCCGACCGTCAGAAGCCCGCACCTGGTGCCAAAGCTAAGGGATCCATCTTTGTACTCAGCCGAGCCGAAGCTAATGCTCACCCGGAGATCGTGACTGGTAGGTTCTTTTCCTTAGATCAATTTCGTTTTCTTTCTCCGCTTTCATCTTTTCCATCAGATCGTAGTTCTTGCTTGATGCCTCCTAGTGTTCATAAGTATCATGTCCGTCTTCCATAATCTCTTGTGAGGTAGTTTTCTCTTTAGCTAATGTAAGGTTTAGTGGTTGTATTTTGATGATGCGCTAAGTATGGTACTTACGCACCCTATGGAGCTGGATTCATGTTTAAGTGACTATAAGAAATTAAGAATAAGAAGGTTGAACCTCTCTTGATGATTTTAGACTTTGAATCTTGATATTGTAATATCACCTTGAGGATCGAATAGATCGTAATGATAGTTTGTTGTTGTTAAGGATTATAGTGGTTGCTTTAAAGATTACTTGAGAGTTTATTACCCTTATATGTTGGACCCTAGCAATAATGTTTACTTTATGGAATTTGGACTTGGTGACCAATCTCGAAGAAAATTTTCATAAGCAAAGACCGATACATTTTGAGTTTTGATAGGTTAGATGATTTGATTAATTGAAGTATCGCCTTGTGTTTGGCAATATGTATGATTTGGAATTTGTACTCATTCTTTGTTTGAGGAATTGTGTTTTGACTTTTGTGGATGAAAAAGTCCTTGTAAATTTAGGATAATGGGTTGGAAGTAAATTGGATTAAAGGATTTCATGGTAAGTCTTTTACTTGGGTGTTGTTAGTGATCAGGTTTGCATAGATAAATATTTTGTTGATAGTTTCTAGTAAGAGTTTTAATGGAGCTAAGAAGATTGGAGTGCGTAGTGAAATTTCTATGTGGATTGTTAGTGGTGGAGTCTACCATACCGATGGACCTTAGAAGATTCTAATTGAATTTGAATAATTGGAAGTTGTTACTCGAAGTTTATGGTTATGAAATATTTTCGTAGGAATCTGATGATTTAAAATGTTGAAGATATTTTTGCACTCTCTTGAGGACTAGTTTACTTGTGCGGTTAGTAAGGTCGAGTTGCGATCGACATTTGAATTTTTCATAGATGAAAGATAGTAATGTTGTTCATTCCTCTCTTTTCCCTCAATCTGACCCTTACTCAATCCGCTACTTTTCAATCCTTCCCTTTCTAGTCCATTTTACTCGTTTGGACGTATCTCTTAGTATCACGATTTGTGATTTTGATGTTCGAGTTCGCTCTACGTTCGGGTATTGTCTCCTTATTTTGATTCTATCCTTGAGAAAACGTTCAAATCTCCATATCGTAATCCTAATTTAATCTTTTTAAAATAGTTTAAAGATGGTTTGTGTACCCTCTTTTGGAGAAAGTAGATTTCTTTCCCTTTTATATTTGGATTTTGTGTTGGGTTGGCTGTTTGGGCTTGTTATTGGAGACGTCTGGTGACTTGTCTGACACTTACTAACACCTGTTTTGATTTTCGATTTCACTATTTCGGCATTGATTTAATTTTTGATAGCTAGAGTTCTCGTTCATGACGGGCACCCTTGTGATTCGTAAATAAAGTTTCTCACTTATGAAAAATTTACTTAAAGCGTTTTCGAGTAGAACATCATTTCATAAATGTTTTCCCTTATAAAAGTTTTCGTGTTGATTTTGTAAACTGATTCGTGTCCTTGATACTTTTGTTTTCTACTCTCAAGTTTCGAGGACGAAACTTTTTAAAAGGAGGGGTGATTGTAACACCCGGAAATGTACCCTATTTTTCTAGTAGAAATATTTTACGAGATCTTTTCAGCAAATTTAAGTTTTAAATTGGAATTTTAAGTTTCGAGTCGATTTAGAATTTCCGAGTTCGTATTTGGAATTTCTGCGAGATTTTATGAAAATCCCGTCTTAAGGCGAGTTTGACTTTTCTTGACTTTTGAGTCGGGTTTGACTTTCTTGACTTGGAAACCGTCTTTGACTTTTTCCTTCATAACTCACACAACTCCCTCCCTTAACCTAATTTTTCATTCATCACAAAATCAAGCACAAAACCCTTTCTTCTACCTTAAGAAACTTTCCCTCTTTGAATATCGATCTTAGAATTGTCGTAACTTCTTCGTTACTTGATAGAATTTACGTAAGTTTATCTTATTCTTCTTCCCGTACCTTCCTCTATCCGTATTGATATTAAAATCATCGTCTTTCTCGCTTTCCAAATTTCCCGTCTTTCTCAAGATGAACTTTATTCATCTTTTTACGATCTATTTGTAGGTGGTGACCTCCAAGATCCCGACAAAGACTATTCCTTATAGAAGAGGAGCTTGACGATTAGTAGAGACGCTTAAAGGTAACGGTGAAGGGTTACTCGGTATCATTTACGTGTTTTACATGTTTATATGCTAGAAATCGTATTTAGAATGCGATTAGGAAGACTAGAAATCATGCTATGATTAATGAATGTTGTTATATGATGATTATGGATGATATATATTGATTGTTGATGATTATTAGAATTGATTTATGAGAATTGAAATGGATTGAATATGTAAAGGAAGCTCACGGATGAAGGAGTGTTCCTGGCCGGTCGACCGGCCGCCGGTCTGCCAACCGGCTGGGAACACATCAGTAACAATGTTGAAGTTTTATGTGAAATTTGTATAGGGGCTCTGAGCCGGTCGACCGGCCGCCGGTCCATCGACCGGCCTGGACCACCTCAGTAGTGATGTTTGGATTGTTGGTAGTGTGCTCTGTGCCGGCCCACCGGCCGCCGGTCCACAGACCGGCCTGGAGCACATTTCTCTGTTTTCTATGATTTTTGGTTTTGCCTTGTGTTCTGAGCCGGCCTACCGGCCGCCTCCCTCCTGACCGGCCTGGAACACGGCTGTGTTCTTTTCATATAATTTCTAAAACTCGTAATTTATAATAGTTCGCATGATCCGTTTATCGTATAATTTTACGTAACGACTTGTAATATTCATGTTTTGGATATATGATATTCTATTCGCTTGTATCACATGTTTCGTGACGGTTTTCGATATATCCCTCTTTCGAGTCGGTTTTACATATGTTATGAATTGAGCACTAATGATCATGTGCTTTGAACTCTCATTTCCCGGCTACACCTTATACTCGTTAGACTGGAATGTCGGAGCGATGGGGTGTATCCTTGATGCTTGTATGCATGTTTAGTGGGGATATGACGACGTTGTTAGGAGGTGAACGCAATGCGTTGATCGACCCGGCCGTCAAATGTTGTATACTTGCGAGGTGGTGTTATTGCATGTAGCGTACTAGCTTGACTTTTGACTATAGATCTCTTTCCGCCTCTTTCGTGAATTGATCTACCGAATTTGGGGTACTCGGCGTCTATGATTGACCGAGTCTTGGATGTGGAACGTCTTACCACATGTCGAATCGGAACCATGTCTATTCGGAGAGTTGGCCAGGTTTAGACTAGGACGTATTATTATCGTCGTCTACCGAGAGGGGATTAGAGTCTTGTGTGTACCGAAACGTCTTATCGTACATGGTTCCGGAAACGTCTTATCCTGTGAACTTGTTTTGTCTAGGTCATGAGTATACGAAACGTCTTATCGTATACGGTTCCGGAAAACGTCTTATTCCGTGAGCTTCCATTGGCTTGTCTTGCTATTGTACACGATGCTAGTGCGTTTCATTTACCGTGAGAGATGTCGTCATTGTGTCGTTGTGTTTGGATGGATGATTACATGAATGATTATATGATTGATCATTGAATGATTTGGCATGGTTTGTTTGTCGAGTCTCAATCTTATCAAACTTATACCGCTAACGGTGAGATGTAAGCACTAGTGAGCGTATTCGGTTGCCTAAGAGTGTCTTCCCCGAGTCTTTGAATATCATGATGGATTCGGATTGGTGCCTCTTATGTTCTTATCATTATCTATAGAATTGCCTATCTATTCTTATCGCAACTCACATGTATATATATATGCATGCTCTACTTTTGTATTTCCTTATATGTACGTTAAAGGTGATATGGCTGGGAGAACCCGGAGTTACTCCCCACTGACTGTGGCGTTCATGTTTTTCATGAATGAACAGGTTGCTTGCTTGGATGCCTTTTTGGATATGATGTTTGGGGGTTCGGGTGTGAGCTAGCGGGCGTTGTCCCTGGAAGTTTTCACCTCTAGACGATATTAGCTAGTGTTGTTAAACACTTGTTCTTTGCTAACATTTTAAGAGACCCTGTCTCTTTGTTGTATTTCCGTATTTAGTTTGTAATATTTGACACTCCTCGTTTTAATTAACTTGCATGTATAAAAGTTTTTAAAACTACCTATTTCCGCAATATAATTCACATGCTTGTTTGTTTTATATTTCCGCATTCGCGAGGGTTGTCACAGTTATGGTGGGAAACTCAAATTTTTTCATTTTCCCCACCTTTTTTTACTGAAAAACGTGTACTTTTTATGGTGGGAAGGTTAAACCTTACCCCACCTTTAATCCAATTTATTTGCTAATTATCCTGACAATTTATTTGCTAATTATCCTTACCCCACCTCTTCTTGGTTTCTGTGCAAATATTAAATGGGTACATTATATAAGAATGGAGGAAGTAATACTTACTATGTTGGCCAAAACTTCCTGATCATATTTGTTACAGGTTCAGGATCCTTTAGGCGTGTGCCCTTCTTTATAAGTTATGTGTCGATTAAAGTCGGTCACTCCCTTTGACACCTATACATTAACTTAAAACTAATATATGTATACATGTGTATCAAGTCCAAGTATGATTAAAAAAATCTAAGATATAGATGCTAGTTACGAGTTTGTCTTCTATCAATCTGTAACCGCCTCGAGAACCATAATATACCCCCTGCTTCTTTGAAATGTTAGCACGATTTCTGGCGCTAACGGCCTTCAAATCATATAAAATCGCAAGTAGATGAGATAATTAGAAAATTATGGAAAACTCATTAATTAAAAAAAAAGGGTTTTTCTATTTGTTGCTTATTAAGATGCTTATGTGGCATTTTCAGATTCATTTTCCCTCCATTTCACATTCATTTTCCCTCCAAAATATTTCCTTTATTTCATCTATATATATTTTCAGTCCATATATCCTACCTCTCACCTCATTTACCCATCCTCTTTCTTGTGTTTTTTCCCCATCTCTACCTTGTTTTTTCTTTACTTTTCCTTGTTTGATTATGTCTTCTTATTCATCTTCTTCGAGTACCACCCCAATTATAGGTCTTGAATTATTAAGAATCAAGCTTGCAATCGTTGCGGTAAGAATGCGGTGATTAAAATATCCGGGCCAACTAGCAATCCAACAAAAAGCGTACTTCAAATGCTTGGAGTGTCATCACTTTGTAACATGCTTGACATCAGACCATGTTATCATCAGTAGAAAAATGAAGAGCAATGGAGCAAATGAAGATGATGATTGTTCAAGTGATAATTTGAAGAAAGAAATTATTGAGTTGAAAAACGAGTTCGAGCAATTAGCTTTGTTAGTGAAATTTATTAGCTTGGTGTTTGTTGTGGTTGTTGTAATTTTCCTAATTAAAATTTGACATAATTGGAAAATCATGTAACAGATTCATATGTAATGAAATGGACTAATTTAAATTTAGCTTATTCTAAATGACAGCCCAACCCCCTATAATTTCCAAATCATCATTCCAAATTACAACTTTCAAATCATGTGATTCAAATGAAAATAGTGTTGCCAAACGCTACCTTAAGTAGAGTTTTAGAAATTGCTCAAAATAACAGCAGAAAAATGTAAACATATGACATGGATAGTTAACCTGAAACTTTTCACTAGCTCGTTTCGCCTTAAAATTATCCCATTGTTGTTGAGTGATGATGGGGTGCTTTATCGGTGGGCTCTTATGCATCTCCCTCATCTCCTTGTCGACGTACAAGTGTAATTTGGCAAGGTCACACATACTGCCTTAAGGCTGCCCCTGCCTTATGTAATAGATACTTATCATGGCAGTCGGGAATATCGAAGGCTTCCTGCATCATCATAGCGTTCAATTACATGTTATATATATACTAATAAGCGGATGTCTAATATTATACCTTTATACGAACCAAGAGTAACTTCTGCAAAATAAAATGTTGTTTAGCTAAAGAAATTATCATACATTTATACGAACCAAGAGTAACTTCTGCAATACAGGATTTAGATTCCTGAAATCATCTAAATCAATAGGCGCAAACTGTTTGGTTGTAATTTTAATCCAAGTGGATAAATGGCCAGCATTTGGACCAGTAGGAACACCTTTCATACTCCATTTTATACTAAGCGGTTGTTTTGCCGCTATAGCTGCAAGGGCTGCAGGGCACTGCGAAGCACCCCTTTCACCAGGCTTATCCCCCTTATCATTGTTTTCTTTTCTTTTCCGTTTTTCACCCATGATAATCCTAAAACCCTAAAACCTTCAAAAGAAATGAAATAGTAAATGAACAGAGTCATACATGCAGAGATTCTAAAACCCTAAGACTTTAAAGGAATGAAATAGTAACTGAACAAATAAAGAGTCATGAATTCTAAAACTCTAAAGCCTTAAAAAGGAATGAAACAGGATGATAAAGAGAACAAAGACACGAAAAACAAAAAGATGAACTTCAATCTTAAAACCCTAAAGACGAAACACAAAAATTACCTGATGATGATAATGAGAACGAACAGGATGATGATAAAGAGAACGAGCAGGATGATGATAAAGAGATTTGTGTGTTTGTGTTGTAAACGAGGATGATGATGATGATGATAATGGGATTGTAAGTTATTTGTGTGTTTAATTTGCTCTATAGGATTGTAAATTATTTTTTATTAAGAGAAACTAGTGACAATAGTTATACTAAAAAAAACCGTTGTGATAAAGTAATGACAATGTTTAAAGTATACCCGTTGTTATATATTTTCACTAAAATGCGCCAAAAGGAAAAGTCTAATAAACACAATGACAACGGTTTCTTTAGTATGACCCGTTGTTGAAAGTAATAACAACGGTAGTATTATAAAGACCCGTTGATTTATATATATATATAAATCACCAGCTGTCAAACGGCTCAATCGGATCGGGTTTGGGTCAGATTCCGATCGGGTTAGATTCGGGTTTGTAACTTTATCGGGTTAGTTTGGGCCGGGGAGGGTCCTTTCGGGTTTCGAGTGTGTTTCGGGAATGTTGGGCGGGTTGTCGATCATTTACGGGTCAAGCGGGTGAGGTATTGGTCATTACTTTATCACAACGGTTGTATTCAGTAAAACCGTTGTGGAAAGTAATAACAACGGTTGTATTCAGTAAAAGAAATGAATATAGGAAGTAACTGCATTTTACCACATTAACTGATAGGAAACATATATACATTCACACATTGACTCAATCAATAACTGCATGTGAATGTATAGTGGTTTTGGGAAATGTAAATGCATGTGAATCAAAGCTATAATTAATGTCTGAATCAATAACTGCATGTGAATCAATAACTCCAATTCATAACTCTCTATAAGTACAGTCTCAATACAAGGCTATCAACCATACAGAATTTCACAACTACAAAATACTAACATCTTTGCATTCCCCCAAAATTGATGCGATAATGTCTAAAACGTTTACTAAACCATATGCTTGCATCATGGTCCAAATGCCTCCTCATATTGAGGGTGGCTACGTTGTGTGTAAAAGCTACAAGAAACTCTGTGATACGCTTATTCAAAATGGCTACTTAATCAAGAAGATGAGGCCAATTTGGCATGGCAGCCACTTTTGTGGGGAACTCCTTTTCGAGTTTGGGCTGACCGATGCTCATCTTGCGTCCGCATTCAAACTAGTAAGAATATTTTACAAGGCAGGGCATGGGCGACAAGATTGGATTGATAGCACAGACCACCAGCCTAGGCCATATCTAATGGTGGCTACCCCACATGACCGTCACCGTTTCCAAAATGGGGTCGACTTCGTTGAAGTGACCCAAGGAGAGCGGTACGAAGGGATGGTTCTGGCCGAGGCTGAGCCGATTGATGCACATGCTCTAGCGGTGGCAGCTATCCGGGATATTTACCCTCACTCAACTTAGTGGAGTCCCCTTACATCAGTTTGTTGTTGTTGTTTGGTTGTTTTGGCGCCCTTTGTGTGTGGCGCCGTTTGAAATTATTTAATAATATTAATGTTTCCTTTTTACTTCTATCTAGTAACATGATGACCCGATACTGACCCGATTAAATTGATGACCCGGTAATTATAAAGCTTAATTTCGATCAAAATGAAAGTGATTTTGTGTTTAGATGGATACGTTAATTGTTGTTTGACTTAATAATAAAGTAATTAAACCAAATATTAGGTTAAAACTAAATTTAATAATGGTCATAAATTCAATAATAAACTAATTCACAAATTCAATTCAAAGCTTTTCAATCAATAAAGAAAAATTAGAATTGAACAATTCAGCAAAATTATAAGCCAACTAATTCACAAATTCAATAATAAACAACATTCAGGAAATCCACAATAATAAGAATTGAACAATCTAGCTCTAAAATCTTAATAAGAAATAGTTAATAAAAATATTACCTGATTAATAAGAAATAGCAGACGGTGACAACAGTGACGAAGATGATGACAGAGAGACGATAAGGGAGTATGTCTTAGTGTTTGTGGTTTGGTGTTGCAGTATGATCGCTTTGTGTTTGTGTTTTTGTGTTGCAGTACAGTATTATTAGTGTTGTGTGTTTTTGTGTTTTTTTTATTAACAAATATTGACAAAGGTTATTATATACGAATCGTTGTGATTGAGTAATGACTACGGTTAAAAATCTACCCATTGTTATATATTTTCACCCTATTTGAGCCAATATGAAAACGCTAATAAACACAAGGACAACGGTTCGTTATTTAATAACCGATGTTGAAAAGTATATTAAGTAAAACTGTTGTTGTTGCTTAACTTTTATTTATTTTTAATTATAAAAAGAGATTGCATTACAATTGTAACAACAGAAACAACAACAGCATAAGCACTATATACTGCAATAATAATCAGCAGATCCCAAAACATGGAGACTGTATACTGAATGACCAAAAGCTAAATAATTTGGGAATCTTCAATAATGACTGACAGGGTTGTCGCGTACCCTAATCAAAGATAAATAACCCATACTAGGCTAACAACAAATTAATGTAATTAGGGAAGTAAGGGGTCGATCTCGGGGAGACGGGAGATACTTGTGAATAGTTGTGGTTAGAACTCTACCTTGGACGATTGGCAAATGTTTGTCACTAATTACTAAATAATAACGATGCAATAAAGAAAAGAATCTAGGGAAGTAGGTTTACACATGTAGATTAATATATTGATGAAATTGGATTTAGGATATGCAAATAATTCATTGTGAGTTCGTAAGAATGATGTGTTCATTACAATCATAGATCAGATGGTCTAGCAGGCTTTTTATGCGATTTACTAGGTCTTAATCTACCATGTCATGCTTTGTCTATTCAATTCTCGTATGTCTACCTTGGAAAAGAATTCCATACTAGTCGAATGATTTTGGCCAAAAATCGATAACTATCGTTACAATCCAAACATGCATAGACACAACGTTTTAAAGGCACAATTTCTTTTATCCAATTATCATCTTTTAATTAATCTAACATGGCTATCCTACACCCTAGAAGGGTGACTACTTATGCATGATTAACAACGAAAAGGAAACTAAGATTATAAAACTAAGAATGATAAACATGATAAAGGAAGTACTAAAAGAAAATGAAACTATAATGTAAAGACGAGAATAAAGATTACCGAAAAGGATGAGCAAAGACTGAAATGGAATAAGAACTTGAATAGGAAATGAAAACCCGGAAACTTGAATTCCAATTACAACTAGAACAACTACAATTGAAGAAAACTTAGAACTAGACTAAACTAAACTAGAGAAAACTAAAACTAAACTAAACTAAGAAAGAAGAAGAACTAAACTAAAGAGAAATGTAAGAAGAGAAGAGATGTTGTGTGAAGGGATGGATGATATGATATGAGGGCTAGAGCATCTATTTATAGTATTAGGGTTTCGTGGAGAAGAGGTCGGGCATTAAACACATAGGTCAAAAATTGGATGAAGGAGCCGCAATGCTCGAAGCAGCACACATACCCGATCGGGTACACACTTACCCGATCGGGTAAGTTGTCATCTAGAAGTATTTGACTAACGTTTCATCTTCCTTCGCTTTGACTTGACTTCCATCATCCCTCTTGACCTCTTGAGTCGGGTTTGTTGATAGGGTTTGATGTAAAGCGATGATTGCTTCCGCCTAATTGATTGATCTTCCGACAACTACGAAACCGTCTTTACTTCTTCTCTCTTTCGAATTAGTGAACCTTCTTGAAATGCCTTTCACTTGGTCAAGCTTGTATCTTCAAATCGTCGGGTTCTAGGCAAATGCTCGGAAATATAGAAAAAGGGCGTAGAAACATCACTTTCCCTACAAAACAGGTTAGAACATAGGAATTCACCTAGAAGACGATATTAGCTCATAAAGTGGCTTAACAAAGCACAAATGACATACAAAACCGAGCTAAATTGGGGGTTAAAATCATACAAATATTCACTTATCAAACTCCCCAAGCTAAACCTTTGCTTGTCCTCAAGCAAACATAACAAACAATACCAGGACAAGGTTGCAAGCGTTGGTTACTACACCATCAAGAAACAAATCTCAACATAAAGCTTTGGAAACATAATGAATCATAACCCAAAAACAACGTGGGCATGAATGATACATAACCATGGCTGAGATTTACATAACGGCGTAGCACAAAGAATTTCACTATAGAATTTCGGCTCTTGCATGATCTTTTGACAAATGGACTCTCACGGCACACTCGAACACTCATTGTATGTAAAAGGTGATTTCTTTATGTGTAAATGTTTTGAGACACTCACCTATCTACGACTTATGAAAATGTGTCCGCAGTCTAATATGGTAAACAATTCAAAACACAAGTCAAAGATCACAATGCACATAGAAAAGAAGCCGGAAAAATAGGAAGAAGGCTTTGGAAAATGGGTGAAAGGTGGACAAATAGTTATGGTCATGTGAACATTAGATTGAGCTAGCAACTGACCAATGATAAATGAATACTCAATCCAAACTTTCGATCAAATTCCAGAAGACGAAAAACGAAGCCAGAAGTAACAGATTTGCTTATTACACACGAAACACAAGGGTAAACTCCTTCTGAATATTGACTTGACATTTTGAGGAGATACTCACAACTTCTTCTTTTATTTCTTCTTTCTTTTTCAATTTTCCGATTTTTTCATTTTTTCTATTTCTTTCTTTTCTTTTCTTTTCTTTTGAACATCACTTTTTGAATATTTTTCGTTCTCCAAATTCACTTTGTCATTAAGGAACAAAATCTTCTCAAAAGAGCACCCATACACCATAGTCTAGCTACTAGCTCAAAAGGTAGACAGTTTTTATATGTAGCTATTATTTTGTGAAGCATTTGTATGAAGGGGCTTATTTTGAGGGGCAAATTAAAGTGAAAAAGGCTTCAAATCATAGTGAATCATGAATACAATGCTTATAGAAATGAAATGAGAACCATACTTATGCGTTTTGACATGACACACATCACAAGGAGAACTACACACACCTAGATGAGACTGGTTATAGATGTACCAGTCTAAGGAGGTTCTACCTTACAATATATGTAACTTGCCAAATTTCAAGATCAAGCGTACTCATCTATAGATTCATTCAATGCCTACTGTGTACAAGACTTCCCCATGTATGCACAATTCAATGAATAATGAATCATTATCTTTTGAAAGCTCTAAGTTTGGAAAATGTAACATGATAGCATAGTAAACAAGCAAGCAAAGCATGAAAAGCATTCAATTGTGTTCAGAAATTTTTTTAAAATTTTCTCAAAAATCTTCTCTTTCTTTTATTCAAAATTTGAAAAATGATAAACTAAAATGCAAAATGGGAAAATGCAATCCCTCCCCAAGCTAAACATCACATTGTCCTCAATGTAAGCACAAAAACCAAATACGTAATGAGTTGCTTAATGGGAAGAAAGGAAAAATGAAAGAAGAATGAAGTGTACTAGCCAGTGCGGACTCCCCCAAGCTAGCTTTTTGGACATGACAAGGAAGGTCTTCAGAGATTCTTCAAAAACTCTTTCATCTGCAAAGAAATCTAACAAAACAACGTAAAAGGGAAAAACAAAAATAAAAATACAAAAAGGGAAAACATGGGTTGCCTCCCGAGAAGCGCTAGTTTAACGACTTGCTCGACGAATCTTTCTATAAAATCATTGGGTCTGTAATGGACGCTCCGTATAGACAATATTTAAACATCTGATGATAGAATTGCTATAGTAGAGTTTCAGTCTGTGTCCATTAACTTTGAATTTCTCACCATTGCTAGTCATGAGTTCCACATAGCCGTACTTGCTCACATATGTGACCGTGAATGGTCCAGACCATCATCATCGAAGTTTTCCTGGAAAGATTTTTAGACGAGAGTTGAAAAGAAGTACTTGGTCACCGACATTAAATTCTTTCTTAATTATCCTCTTGTCGTGCCAACGCTTCGTTTTTTCCTTATAGATCCTAGAATTCTCATAAGCTTGTAAACGAAATTCCTCCAACTCATTGAGTTGCAAAAGTCTCCTATCAGCGCTAAGCTTAGTGTCTAAGTTAAGATCTTTGATAGCCTAGTAAGCTTTGTACTCTAACTCGACAGGAAGATGACACGCCTTTCCATAAACCAATCGATATGGAGATGTTCCAATCGGGGTTTTGAAAGCTGTGCGATAAGCCCATAAGGTGTCATCGAGCTTATTACTCCAATCAGTTCTAGATTTTGAGACTACTTTCTAAAGAATTGTTTTCAACTCTCTATTTGAGACTTCTACTTGACCGCTGGTCTGGGGGTGGTAGGCTAATCCTCGTCTGTGATACACACCATATTTAGCAAGCAGAGTATCTAACTGCTTCTCTCCAAAATGAGTTCCTCGATCACTAATCACGGCTCTGGGTACACCAAAACGTGGAAAGATGATCTTCTTAAATAGTCGTATCACAACTCTAGCATCATTAGTGGGAGTGGCAATTGCTTCTACCCACTTGGAAACATAGTCAACAGCGACTAGAATATAACGATTTCCGTTAGAAGAAGGGAATGGTCCTTGATAGTCAATACCCCAGACATTGAATATTTCAACTTCTAATATGCCGTTTTGAGGCATTTCATGTCTCTTGGATATCTGACCCATTCGTTGACAAGCGTCACAAGCCATAACAAAATATTTTGAATCTTTAAACATCGAGGGCCAGAAAAACTCGGATTGTAAGACTTTGGCTACGGTCTTGGACGGACCATGATGACCACCATAAGCAGATGAGTAGCATCCTTCTAAAACTCCTTTAACTTCCCACTGGGGGATACATCGTCTATAAAGACCATCAGAACACTGCTTAAAAAGATAAGGATCATCCCAAACGAAGAATTTTGCATCATGCAAAAATCGTTTCCTTTGGTTATAAGAAAGGTCAGAAGGTAGCTGTCGACTGACAAGAAAATTGGCCATATCAGCATACCAAGGAGAAGATTCAGTAATCGCCATTAATGAATCATCAGCAAATGAGTCATTAATTTGTGTTGGCAATCTTATTTCAGTCACCCTTATCCTTGAAATATGGTCAGCGACTGCATTTTCTGCTCCTTTGTTATCCCGGATCTCTAGATCAAACTCTTGAAGGAGTAAGATCCATCGGATAAGTCGAGGTTTTGCCTCTTTCTTTGAAAGCAGATATTTCAAAGCAGCGTGGTCAATTAAACAATGACTTCCGATCCTATAAGGTAAGAACGGAATTTGTCTAAGGCATAGACAATGGCAAGAAGTTCTTTTTCAGTAGTGGCATAGTTGATTTGGGCAGGATCTAAGGTTTTACTAGCATAGTAAATAGCATGAAGGAACTTTTCCTTTCTTTGCCCTAAAACAACTCCAATGGCGTAATCACTCGCATCGCACATAAGCTCAAATGGAAGATTCCAATCAGGTGACTGGATTATAGGTGCAGTGATTAGAGCGCGTTTGATTTTGTTGAATGCCTCAAGGCATTCCTTCGTGAAATTAAAAGGCGCATCCTTAAAAAGGAGCTCAGTCAGGGGCTTGGCTATTTTAGAAAAATCTTTAATAAACCGTCGGTAGAAACCGGCGTGGCCAAGGAAACTCCTGATTCCTTTTACATTAGCAGGTGGTGGCAGTTGTTCAATAACTTGGATCTTAGCTCGATCCACTTCAATACCTCTTTCAGAAATGATGTGTCCTAAAACTACACCTTCGTTCACCATGAAGTGACACTTTTCCCAGTTGAGAACAGGGTCGACTTCTTCACGGCGTTTTAGCACTTTCGACAGATTTGTCAAACAATTATCGAAGGAAATGACATAGACGCTAAAGTCGTGCATGAATACTTCCATGATAGTCTCAACAAAATCGGAAAAAATACTAGTCATGCAACGCTGGAAAGTTGCAGGTGCATTACACAAGCCAAATGGCATTCGGCGATAAGCAAAAGTGCCATAGGGACAGGTGAAGGTGGTTTTCTCTTGGTCCTCAGGGTGGATAGGAATTTGGAAAAATCCTGAGTAACCATCTAGATAACAGAAATATTTGTGGCAAGCTAACCTCTCTAGCATTTGATCAATGAAGGGCAGAGGATAGTGATCTTTTCGAGTTGATTGATTCAACTTTCTGTAGTCAATGCACATACGCCATCCCGTCACAATCCTTGTGGGGATGAGCTCATTCTTTTCATTCTTGACTACTGTTGTTCCTCCTTTCTTGGGAACAACTTGGACAGGGCTAACCCATTTTGAGTCAGAAATTGCATAGATTATGCCAGCATCTAGCAATTTCATAACTTCAGCTTTAACTACTTCTTTCATGTTGGGATTAAGACGGCGTTGACCTTGAACACAAGGTCTTTGGCCTTCTTCTAAGTTAATTCTATGCATGCAAAAGTCGGGGCTTATGCATGTGAGGTCTTCAAGTTTATAGCCTATTGCCTTTTTATGTTTCCTCAAAACAGTCAATAGTGAGTTTAACTGATTTTCATCTAGGAGAGCACTCACTATGACCGGGAAATATTCAGACTCATCTAAAAAAGCATATTTTAGATTTGAGGGAAGAGGTTTAAGTTCAGGTTTATGTACTTCTGCCTTTGCAGGAGCATCAATTAAGCTTATGAACTCCTCAACTTCTTCAGACGGTATCTCTTTACCAGTCAAGTCCCTTTCCAGCTCATTGATCTCAAAATTGTCGTTCTCAGAGATATCCTCTAACAATAAAATTGCTTTTAAAGGACCGTCAATTATTGATGGATACAAAGATTCATCAATGATTGAGTCGACAATGTCTAGAAAACAGCAAGGCTCTTCAAGCATAGGGATCTTCATTGCACTGTTTAAGTTGTAGGTGACTTTATCGTCACCTACTTCTAATGTCAATTTCCCATTCTTGACATCGATTACTGCTCCCACAGTGTGTAGAAATGGCCTTCCTAGAATAATAGGGATTTGCAAATATTCTGCCATATCTAACACTATAAAATCGACCGGGATGAAAAACTTTCCTACTCTAACAGGTACATCTTCTAAAACTCCCATAGGTTGTTTTAGAGAACGATCTGCCATTTGCAGGGTGATACTTGTGCATTTCAGAATTCCCATATTCAATTTTTCGCAAATGGAATAGGGCATAACGCTTACACTAGCACCTAGATCGCAGAAAGCTTTATCAATAGTGTAGGTGCCTATAGTGCAAGGTATAGAGAAATTACCAGGATCCTTTAACTTAGGAGGGGACTTATTTTGCAATAACGCACTGCATTCAGCGGTGAATGCGATGATTTCAACATCATCTAGAGTCCTCTTATTTGTTAGAATATCCTTCTTAAATTTCGTGTAAGAAGGGATTTGAGTGATTAATTCAGTGAAGGGAACCGTTACTTGGAGGTTCTTGACAACTTCCATAAATTTACCGAACTGGGTTTCCTTATGATTTCTCCTCAAACGTTGGGGAAATGGAACTTCACTTTTGATGGGTTCCTTTTCAAGTTCATCCTTCTTTTCAGATTTATCTTCCGCTTCCCTAGCGGTGGATGGTTGGGTTTCTTTTTGGCTTTCTACTGGTGAAGGCTCAACTGTTGGTTCTTTGGGTTGCTGAGGTTCCGTATAAGTGGTACCACTCCTAAGGGTGATAGCATTTGCGGTGTCCCTCGGTTGTTCACCATGAGGTGGGAGTTGGCCTTGTTTTCTTTGGGTAATAGAGGTAGCCAATTGGGCCATTTGAGTTTCAAGCATCTTGATGGCAGCATCTTTAGCTTGATCACTTTTTTGAAATTGAGCAAACATTGAATCCTATTTTTGAACAACTTGCAGAAGCATGGATTCAATTTTGCTCAAACTTGAGTCATTTGGTTGGCCTTGAATTTGAGGTGGTTGGTGTTGAGGTTGATTTTGGTATGGTTGATTGAACTTAGGTTGGAATGAAGGTCTCTGGTTTTAAAAACCAGGTGGATTGTAAGGCTTTTGTTGGTGTGGTATGAATGGTTGTTGAGTTTGTTGGTGGGGATTTTGAACGTTGGTACTTTTGTAGGACAAAAATGGGTGGTTTTTTGTGTTTTCGTTGTAAAAGTTTGAGAAAGCGTTGCCTTGCCTATATCCTTGATAGGCATTGACTTGCTCTATTGAACTTCTACATTCTTGAAAACTATGCCCTCCAATCCCACATGTCTCAAATACCACTACGTGGTTAGTGACGTTGATATGCTCCTTGGATTGGGAAGAGCTTCCTACTTGTTGCTGCATAAGGGCTAATTGGGCTTCCAGGAGTGCTACTTTACTCGAATCATCCTGCTAGGCTTTGAGCGGCATAGCACGCCAGTTGCTATACTGAGAATCGTGGATTGCCATTGACTCGATAGTCGCACTAGCTATCTCTACATCGATTTGATCAAATCGACCATTGTTAGCGGAGTCGGGGATACGACGCGATTTGCCACAACAACCGTTGTAGAATGTGATAGCCAGGAACCATGAATCAAGGCCATGATGAGGACATTTTCTTTGTAATTCTTTGTACCTTTCCCATGCCTCATAAAGGCTTTCGTCGCCCCTCTGACGGAATCCAGTAATTTGACTTCGTATGAGTGCGGTTCGTTCTGGTGGGAAGTACTTTTGATAGAAAGCAAGAGCTAGACCATCCCAGTCGACTATTCCTAAGACAACTCGGTCAAGACTAGTGATCCAGAGTTTTGCCTTTCCTCTTAAAGAGAAGGGAAAGAGCATTTCCCTAATCTGTTCTTGGGATACTCCAGTTTGTCTAATCGTGGAGCAATAGTCACAGAAGTTTTGGATATGAAGGTTGGGATCTTCTGTGGCATTGCCACCAAATTGATTTCTTTCTATTAGATTGATGAAGGCAGGTTTGATTTCGATGTTTTGGGCTGTAATTTGAGGTGTAGCGATACCTTTTGGAAGTGTATCTGCGGTGGGTTTAGAATGGTCGGAAAGTCGAACCATTTTTGCTTGCGAAGATGAAGATGGAATGTTGGTTGAAAGTTGATTGATTTTTTGAAATGGGGATGAGAATGGATCTTCTTCTCCCTCAAGATTAGGTAAGATATCTGAGTATTTCTCACGAATACGATCTAAACTTGAAATGTCAGAAGCTTTTGAAATTTCGTTGAATAGCTTTAATTTCCTACGCAGAGTTCTTTCTAGTTCGGGTCCAAAAGAATAGGGGTCCCTAGTCTAGAAGATCTGGGCATAAGATAGAAAAGCTAAGATGAAAAATCAAGCGAGGTCTTAAAGGATTTTGAGTTCCTAAAGATTAGATAAAACTAATCGTGATTAAAATCACAATAAAAAGGAAAACTAAACCGTGCTCCCCGGCAACGGCGCCAAAATTTGACAGGGTTGTCGCGTACCCTAATCAAAGATAAATAACCCAGACTAGGCTAACAACAAATTAATGTAATTAGGAAAGTAAGGTGTCGATATCGGGGAGACGGGAGATACTTGTGAATAGTTGTGGTTAGAACTCTACCTTGGACGATTGGCAAATCTTTGTCACTAATTATTAAATAATAACAATGCAATAAAGAAAAGAATCTAGGGAAGTAGGTTCACACATGTAGATTAACATATTGATGAAATTGGATTTAGGATATGCAAATAATTCATTGTGAGTTCGTAAGAATGATGTGTTCATTACACTCATAGATCAGATGGTCTAGCAGGCTTTTTATGCGATTTACTAGGTCTTAATCTACCAACCACGTTTTAAAGGCACAATTTCTTTTATCCAATTATCATCTTTTAATTAATCTAACATGGCTATCCTACACCCTAGAAGGGTGACTACTTATGCATGATTAACAATGAAAAGGAAACTAAGATTATAAAACTAAGAATGATAAACATGATAAAGGAAGTACTAAAAGAAAATGAAACTATAATGTAAAGACGAGAATAAAGATTACCGAAAAGGATGAGCAAAGACTGAAATGGAATAAGAACTTGAATAGGAAATGCAAACCCGGAAACTTGAATTCCAATTACAACTAGAACAACTACAATTGAAGAAAACTTAGAACTAGACTAAACTAAACTAGAGAAAACTAAAACTAAACTAAACTAAGAAAGAAGAAGAACTAAACTAAAGAGAAATGTAAGAAGAGAAGAGATGTTGTGTGAAGAAGAGATGGATGATATGATATGAGGGCTAGAGCATCTATTTATAGTATTAGGGTTTCGTGGAGAAGAGGTCGGGCATTAAACACATAGGTCAAAAATAGGATGAAGGAGCCGCAATGCTCGAAGCAGCACACATACCCGATCGGGTACACACTTACCCGATCGGGTAAGTTGTCATCTAGAAGTATTTGACTAACGTTTCATCTTCCTTTGCTTTGACTTGACTTCCTTCATCCCCCTTGACCTCTTGTGTCGGGTTTGTTCATAGGGTTTGATGTAAAGCGATGATTGCTTCCGCCTAATTGATTGATCTTCCGACAACTACGAAACCGTCTTTACTTCTTCTCTCTTTCGAATTAGTGAACCTTCTTGAAATGCCTTTCACTTGGTCAAGCTTGTATCTTCAAATCGTCGGGTTCTAGGCAAATGCTCGGAAATATAGAAAAAGGGCGTAGAAACGTCACTTTCCCTACAAAACAGGTTAGAACATAGGAATTCGCCTAGAAGACGATATTAGGTCATAAAGTGTCTTAACAAAGCACAAATGACATACAAAACCGAGCTAAATTGGGGGTTAAAACCATACAAATATTCACTTATCAATGACCAAAGCTAAAAAAAAGCTAAAGACAATACAGTGAATGACTACACATCTTGAACTTGCTATAAAAAAGCTAAAGACAATACACTGAATGACTACACATCTTGAACTTGCTATAAATTCAGAAAATAGCCCATAATTAACTCATACTGAATGCTCACTGCAAATAAACCAAACCAAAACCATCAAATTACTTACCTATTTTGGAAATGACTCAAAATTTTGCTCGTCCATATCACTGTGTCCAAATGAATGCCCCAGGCCATATGGACGATGAAAAATTTGTTTTACTCCATTGAGGAATAACCTTATTGAGTTGGGATACTCGCTCAGCATAATTAAGGCACAATGGGCTGAAAGTCCATAGACCTTAATTAGACTCCTCTAATTAGTTACTAAATTACTTGTTAATTTAGTATTTAATGATCTATGTAACATGCATGCAAATATAAAGACATATATGTAAAAGAAGAAATTTCCTCACATTGAAATGGAAATTAAATGGGATCAACAAGAACTCCTTCTTGTTGTTCTTGAGCTATAAATAAGGATGAACAAGAACAATCTCCAAAATAGAAGACTTCATTCAAGTTGCACCAAGATCATACCAAATAATCTGGCCTTATTATTAACTAGATAATAAGATAGATATTATGCTACTAATATTAGTATATATTACTACACTAGTAATACTTAGTAAATATCAGTATTATGAGAGTTTTAGTGAGAGGAAAGGTTTTAGAGAGAAGTGTGAATTAAGCACAAAATCAAGTAAAGTAAAAATGAACAACCATTGTCCATTTTATAGGCTCAATGGCTGGACCATGTAGTCCATATGGCCTCTTAATTTTTTTTATTTAATTCACATACAATTGTAGTAGAGTATGGTAGTGTATGTAATGATTTGGAATGCATGATATGTCATTATCATAAGGTTGCTTGTTTGCATAAACAAGAACAATTATCATCACTACTACTACTACCATGACCGGCCATACATGGCTCAAAATGGTTCATTTTGATTTTTGATATTTGTCCCACAAATACTTATTAATCATATGTTTAATTATCTTATATAATTAATGTGTTAATTTGATCATATAACAATTATATGACATAAATTAATATACAATATGTACTTAACATTTAAGTGATATTTTACCATTATATCAATATATAATGGGTCCTAAAATGCTTAGTTAATTTATTTTACAACTCCTTGTAAATATAATTAACTAATTACCTCTATCTCAAAACCTCAATTAATTTAGTAATTTAACGATTAATTACTAAGTTAAATCTTATTTAATCATATTAAAATAAGATATAAATTTATTAGTCAATTATCGCATAATTGAAAAATAGACTTAATCGAATTTGAGTTCTCAACTCAATTTCTAACAATTAACTCTCATACATATCAAATATATGTAATGGACAAATTAACTGTATCATATACAAATAATTAGTTACTATTTGGATTTCATCCTATAGGTGTGACCGAAAGGGATCAGTTGATCACCGCCGTCATACGACAATAACGTCAAACTCTAGTCAGCCAACCGTTATTGATTTACGTTAATCAACTGACTAATCATATATATATATAGTCAATAAATAACCCAATTATATTCCTTAATGAGATTTATTATGTGGTGCACTATTGTGGAGGACACCTACTCCAACAATCTCCCACTTGTCTGACACAAGTATGCGTCACCAATTCTCTTGTCTCTTTATCACATCTCCCACTCAACGCAAGGTGTCTTTCAGGCCGCACTTGCAATTGATTATATCTAGAGTGGTTTTCTCGACAGGGAGTGTAACTGTCTGACCGGAAAATCTACCATAGAACTCTTTCCGAGCGTGGCCACGCATTTACAGTAACTACTCCTCGATTGGCCTAAAGATGTTTGTACCCAACATGGGTGGACAATTCCTGTTGATTCGTCTACTCTGTATGATGCAGATCACTATGATCCAAAAGATGTCCATCGGCCTCCTTTTACGGCACGACCTAGAACATCAACCAAAACCAATCAGAAACTGCACAGACTCAGATAGACGGTCGCCAGTGAAAAGAATCGACTCATAGGAATAAGATAGAAGATCCTGCCATGACCAGGCATCAAATAAATGATTTAAGGGTCTCTACAAAGGTCAATGTCTGACAGAGTGTCATACAGTCTGTCTATGTAAACGACCAGTCATCTGCATGACCCCATGGTGCTGAACGAACCATCGATCGACTTACAATCTAGTCACTTCGAGACGTCACCTCATTGAGTGATTAGGGACAAAATACTAAGTTCGTCCTATTCACTTGAATAGGGTCCAACATTGTCTTACAATCTATTCGGATAAACAAAGTATAAAATTTAGTCAAACTAAATAAAAGAGTTTATAATAAAACTCGAACAATGAATGCAATTATCATATATGAAATAATTAATACAACATTCAATTATTACATATTACATAATCTAAAGGAATTCTGTTACACGTCTCAATCCCAGTGTGAAGACATAACCATCATGCTTAGCCATTGATAAAGGCTTGGTTAAAGGATCAGCAATGTTGTCATCTGTCCCAACCTTAGAAACGTCAATTTCCTTTCTGTCCACGTAATCTCTAATTACATGATATTTCCTAAGTACATGTCTAGACTTGTTACTAGACTTGGGCTCTTTTGCTTGAAAAATAGCCACACTATAATCACAATAAATCGTGATAGGATCTTTGGCAGTAGGGACTACTGTTAGTCCTTCCAAAAATTGCAAAATCCACACAGCTTCCTTTGCAGCTTCAGACGCTGCAAGGTACTCTGCTTCTGTTGTAGAATCCGATGTAACGCTTTGCTTGAAACTCTTCCAGCAAACAGCACCTCCATTCATCATATAAACATAGCCGGATTGTGATTTCATATCATCCCTATCTGTTTGGAAACTGGCATATGTGAAACCTTTTACACGTAACTCAGTCTCGCCTCCAAACACTAACAACGAATCCTTGGTCCTTCTCAAGTACTTAAGGATGTTCTTTACGGCTATCCAGTGATTCTCACCTAGATTTGCTAGGTAACGACTTGTCATGCTCAAAGCATAGGCAACATCGGGACGAGTGCACATCATAGCATACATGATTGATCCAACTGCAGATGCGTAAGGGATCAATTTCATGCGTTCAATCTCCTCGGGTTTCGTAGGACACTCTGACTTGCTCAAAGTGATTCCACTTCCCATAGGAAGAAAGCCTCTCTTAGAGTCTTTCATGTTGAACCGATCAAGAATTTTATCAATATAAGTTTCTTGACTTAATGCTAGTATCCTTTTAGATCTATCCCTATAGATCCGGATACCTAATATGCGCTGGGCCTCTCCTAAGTCTTTCATTGGGAAATGAATCCCTAGCCACTCCTTCAAAGAAGTGAGCATTGGAATATCATTCCCAATGAGTAGTATGTCATCTACATACAAGACTAGAAAAGTTACTTTACTCCCACTAAACTTCATGTATAAACATGGTTCCTCGACACTTTTTAGTGAAACCATTTTGTTTAATTACATGATCGAAACGATGATTCCAACTCCTGGATGCTTGTTTAAGACCATAAATGGATCTTTTAAGTTTGCATACCTTCTTAGTGTTTGATGGATCCACAAAACCTTCAGGTTGTGTTATGTACACTTCCTCTTCTAGAATCCCATTCAAGAAGGCGGTTTTGACATCCATTTGCCAAATCTCATAATTATGAAATGCGGCAACCGCTAAGATAATCCTTATGGATCGAAGCATGGCGACTGGGGCGAAGGTTTCCTCATAGTGAAGACCATGAACTTGGGTTAAACCTTTTGCCACCAATCTAGCTTTATAAACATCATTATGTTTATCTATACCACTTTTGTTCTTATAGATCCACTTACACTGAATAGATCTTAGCTCCTTAGGTAAATCAACCAAGTCCCATACTTGATTGTCGTACATAGAATCCATCGCATGGCTCCTAGCCATAGCTTTGACTCGGGACTAGTAATGGATGCTTTGTAGGTAGTAGGTTCATTACTTTCAAAAAGTAATACATTATAGTCATCACCTTCCTCTATAATACAAAGGTATCTATTAGGTTGATGAATGTACTAATTCTGCTTGACCTCCTAGGTTAATGACCGTGTCAGACGAAGAGGGAACGTTTTCCTCGTCGTCCTTTTTGGTTTGTGGATCTTGGACTTCATCAAGTTCAAATTTTCTCCCACTCTGTCTTTTAGAAATAAAATCATTTTCTAAAAAGACTGCATCACGAGACACAAATACTTTGTCCTCGTGTTTATTGTAGAAGTAATAAGCACGTGTTTCCTTTGGATATCAAACAAACAGACATTTGTCAGATTTAGGTGCGAGTTTATTGTCAGACTTATTCTTAACAAACGCCTCGCATCCCCAAATTCTCATAAACGATAAATAAGGGACTTTCCCTTTCCATATCTCATATGGAGTCTTGTTTGCCGCTTTAGTCGGGCTTCGATTTAGTGAAAATATTGCAGATAAAATAGCAAAACCCCAAAAATAATCAGGAAGCTCTGTCAGACTCATCATAGATCGAACCATATCTAATAAAGTTCGATTTCTCCTTTCGGACACACCATTTAATTGAGGTGTACCAGGAGGAGTCCATTGTGATACTATACCACAATCTTTTAGTGTAAATCAAATTCATTGTTCAAGTATTCACCACCACGATCGGATCGTAGGGCTTTAATCTATTTATTCAATTGGTTTTTTACTTCATTTTGAAATTCTTTGAATTTTTCAAAAGCATCACTTTTATGCCTCATCAAGTATACATATCCATATCTACTCAAGTCGTCGGTAAAATTAATGAAGTAGTGATAACCACCTCTAGCTTGGATAGTCATTGGACCACATACATCCGTATGTATAAGCCCTAATACTTTACTTGCTCGTGTCCCTTTTCCCGCAAAAGGAGCACGAGTCATCCTGCCTAAAAGACAAGATTCGCATACACCATAAGATTCGTAATCGAATGGTTTGAGTACTTTAGATGAAACAAGTCTCTTTATGTGTCGTTCGTTTATGTGCCCTAAACGACAATGCCAAAGGTATGATTGATTAGGTTCACCTGTTTTGATCTTCTTGTTTTCTACATGATAGACCTCTTTTGCAATATCTAGAACATAAATACCTCCAATAGAAATGGCCTCGCCATAAACCATTTCATTAAACGAAAAAGTACAACAAATTGTTCTTAATACAAAATGAAAAACCTTCCATGTCTAACACGTAAATGGAGATAATGTTCTTCGTAAGAGTTGGTACATAATAGCTATTATTTAAATACAACTCTAAACCATTAGGCAAAAGAAGAACGTAGGTGCCCACGAAAACTGCGGCTACCTTAGCTCCATTTCCCATGTGCAGGTCCACGTCACCCTTGGCTAGTGCTTGCGCGTCCTTCAGCCCATGTACATGATTACAAAGTTGAGAACCACAACCGGTATCAAATACCCAAGAAGATGTACTAGCAAAGTTAATATCTATCATATAGAGTGATGAAAGAATTTTACCTGACGTTGTCACACAACCGTCCTTCTTGTCTTTCAAGTATTTGGGGCAATTGCGTTTCCAATGCCCTTTGCCATTACAATAATAGCAATCCGCCTCCGCGGGTTTGTTGACTTTGGGCTTGGGCTTATAAAAGACCTTTCCCTTTCCCTTGCCGATTTTCTTGAAAAGAGTCTTACCCTTTCCTTTGTTCTTTTTCACCCCAAGGCTCATGTTCTTCAATTTCATTGAAAGAACGTCCTTGGGTTCACTCCCACTAGCCTCCCTGTCCCTCTCCGCTTGGGTGAGGAGTGCATGGAGTTCATAGAAACTCTTTTCCATGCCATTCATGTTATAGTTCACCCTAAAATGGGTGAATTGGTGTGAGAGAATGAAGGATTTTACCCACCACTAACTGCTTTGGAATTTTGCACCCTAGACGCTCTAAGGTGTCGGCGTGCTCAACCATTTTGAGCACGTGTGGCCCAACTTTTTGGCCCCCTTTGAAGCTTAGTGTCAAAGAATTTCGTAACCGCCTCATATTGGAGAATTTGAGGGGCTTGCGAAAACATCGACGTTATCCTCGCGAATATCGCATATGCGTCGAGAGATATCAATTGGAGTTTGAGTTTGGGTGAGATTGACCAAATCAAGACATTCTTGACGTCATTGGAAACCTTTAAATAAAGGTCATATTCGGCCCGAACCACCGCGGACGATCTTGGCGCGGGTTCGGTGGGGGGCTCTTCAACCAAGTAGCGAAGCACGTTATCGGATATCGCGGCGCTCTTGATTGTTGATTCCCATTTAACGAAGTTACTACCGTCATCTTTTAGGAGACACTTGTCCATGACGGATCTCAACCTTGAGTCCTTACCTAAGGTTGCGTTGTTTGATGAAGTTGACATTTTGCGAATATAGTTACTATAACAAAAAGAAAGATATAAACATTCATTGTTAATTTACGTGAAAAACGTTTTAACAAGTTTATCATTTATATAATGACCTCTCACTAAATTATATAAATGATTCCAAGACCCATATTTAAATAAAAATAGTCATCGTATGCTACCTTTATCTAAAAAAAGTAAGTCATTACTTGACTAATTCTACCCTTAGAACTCTTGGTTGACGAATTTCAACTAAATCCATCTCCTACTCCCAAGATAACGCATATCTCGTTGAGTCCAATCTAATTTTAGCTTGTGATCGTATCACCCTACTTACCCGAGGTAAAAAGGGACCCACGAACGTGGTAGCCCTAATGAACACGGGATTCATAGGTGTTACTAATTGGTAGGCTAATTATCTCAATTTTTTTTTTAAATGTGACACCCTCAAATTTGAGGAAAGAAAAAAAATAATTTAACTAAATAAAATATGAGAATACATAACAAAGGTGTCATAAATAAAAAGGGTCATAACAAAACGGAATTAATATTATACATAAAAAGTATCCAAAACGGGAGACATGTTTCCCGTATAAATACTGAAATAAAAGAGTGTATAATAATATACAATCCTAAGAACCGAATATAGGTCCAAGGTAAATACTTCGCTCGCTAGCTCGTCAATGTACCCAAATATGCATCACAAACCTGCGAACCGCATTAAATATAAACACGGAAGCCACAGTCAGTGGGGAGTAACTCCGAGTTCTCCCAGCCACGAAATGTCGAGTTTAATAAAACATGAATAACATAAAAGCAATGTATATGGAAAATACAAAACCTTAACATATATGATATGCTTTTCATGTTATGAAACCATTAACTAACATATAACCTAGCATATGAAAGCTATCATGTGAATCCGATAATAAACTATAACACGAGGTAGGGAAGCTGGTATGCTAGCTCAGAGGTTACCGTTAACATGGCCATGATACACT